>JAQZBX010082878.1:0-13467 GCA_029593785.1 Cabassous unicinctus
TGGGGCACGGAGGCAGGAGCAATAAACCTGCCCCCCACCTCCAAGACCCCCAATCAGTGTGAAGGGAAAGCGTCCTAGCGGTTTGGGCCTGCCAGTAGTCACTGTCGGTGCAGGAGGCTTTGACGTGCAGCTACGGGCAAGCAGAATGTGCAAGCCCACCAAGCATGGGGTTTAAGGGATTAGTTTACAAAACACAGGCTCCAAGCAGTGTTAATACTAGGAATATGAATTTCTCCTGTAGACCAGGCAGGGGTTGGGGGTGGGGGTTTGGAAGAAAATTAATCCTCCTCCAGGCAAGATGTTTGATTTTAAATACAAGAGGAGAAAACAGCTGCAGCTCCACCTGGAGCCTCCCCACCCCCCAAGACATCCCCCATCTTTGAAATCAGAGCTCCCCTTCCCATCTCCCAAGGAAGGCCAGGGAGCTCCAGGAAGCCCCCGCCCCTCTGCAGAAGCAGCAGTGCCCTGGACAGAGGAGAAAGGCCCTGGGCGTCCTTTTGATACCAGAGGCTTGTGAAATTTGCAAGACACAGAGTGGGATGCCGTTGGGAATGAGGCTCGATTATTCTGTAGGTAAAGGCGATGGACGGGTGGACGAGGGGGCAGGGAATGGAGGGGGAAGGGCCTTAAAGACCAGGGCTGCCGGAAGAAAGAAGGGAAAGGTTTGGAAGAAGAGAATCCTCTTTCCACTACTTCACAGAGTAGGCACTGTGCTTCCAAATTAGCAAAAGGAAAAGACTGAGTATTTTCAGGATTCTAATGACTTTAGTGGATTTTACATGGAGCAAATGCCTGAGTGTCTGGATTAGGGATCAGAGGGTTGAGGAAGGAGTGATAATATGAATATATACCTGTCTTGGACGTGCAAGCAAACTCCGGAAATACTCGGCTCCCTAAATCCCCAAGAAGCGCCCTAAGAGGAATGGTGAAGGGGACTTTGCGGGATGAATGGCTGAACCTGCCCAAATGGATGGCCTAGTCTGCTCTAACTGGCTGCTCCTAATTTCTTGTTCCAAGGTGAAAAAGAGACAGAACATTGGGGGAGGGGCGCGCGTCCTCACCTGGGGGAGGAGGGAGAACAAGGGCAAGTGGGGGGCAGATGAAGTCCGGGGAGGTGCTCGTCTTTCGGCCTAGGCTGCAGCTGGGGAAGCTCCAGCCTGCTCTCCCTGGCCGGCGAGGCCCTGGAGTATGTAGCCCAGGCCAGAGGCGCGGAGCCAGGTGTGCTTGCCAGGTGTAATGAGGCAACAGAGCTGAGGCAGGACGGAAGAGGGACCGAAGGAGGAGGGGCAGAAAACCCAATGAACTACAACCACACCTAGTCCTAGGAGGAAATCCCGAGGCACAGCCTTCAGCCTGCTAACTCACACAAACAAGTTGTTAGAAGGCACCTAGCAGCTCCCACCGGCAGCCGCATTATCAGAACGTAACTTGCAACATTCTCACACGCAGAAAGGAAAAAACAACAAAACAAAACAGAAAGGGCCCCACCATCACCACCCACAAACTTTCATAAATACCTCACGCGGCAAACTCCGTGTCCAGAGGCCAATCGCCGCCGGTCACCACGCCCGGCAGAGCTCGTGGACAGCAGCCAGAGGCCAATTACCACCGGTCAGCAACCCCGAAAAACCAAACCACCCGATGATTCCCCCGCTTTGTCCTAAATACTCCAGTCAGCATAAACCCTCACCCCCAATGACAGCCACTAAAAGCAGAAACTCCTAGAGAGGGGGCCCGCACCCACGTCTCGGGTGTGTCCCTACCTCTTTTCCTGTTTCTTAATAAACTCTTTGCTCCCTTGCCTACTGTATGGCGTGTCCTTAAATTCCTTTATGCGGCACAGCCAAGACCCTAGAAGCCCAGAGCGTTCTGCCAAGAGAACCTGAGAGTGAAATTGGGTCTTGAACAAGGGTGGGCCTGGCCTGTGCTCCGGGTCCTGGTGCAAAGACAACCTTGCGTTGACTCTTGAAAAAGGGCAAACTAGGAAGCAAGGGCAGGTTTGAAACCAAGTCCAAAGCCAGGATATAAGCAGTGGGTTGGTAGTCCTGAATCGGCAGGAAGAAGATGAGGCTGTGGGAACAAGCTCAGAAAGATCCCTAGAGGAAAATCTGCATAAGGCAAGAACATTTACAGAGGGGAACAGGCTAGGACTGTTAAGACTCCCCTGAGGAAGTGTGGAGAATAGGACCTGCTGTGGCCCCTGGAAAACCATAATGGCTGCCAAACAGATACTCCCAGGACCAAGGGGGAGGTGGGTGGAGTCTCTGCATGCATGGGACCCTTGAGGCAGGCCCTGTCCTTTTCTGCTCTGATGTCCTCTGTGGAGGGAGCAGTTGGGCAGGTTTCCCCCGTTGGGTAGACCTGGGGGTGGATCTCCTTGCTGCTAATGACCCATGGAGAGGGGGTTGCATTTATTTAAAAGGTGCAGAAATACCCCGTGCTGATATGTAACATGGTGTTACATTGCAGGCTGAGATCTTTAAGAATACCTACATGATAATTTTTGCCTCCACCAGTATCCAGGGGGACATTCGAATGTACTGTGCTACCACGTGTATTGCAGGGGTCTAGTGTCTCTGGCCTCTGTCCATTAAATACCAGTAGCATTCCCCACTGATTATGAAAATAAAAAATGTCCCTAGGAATTCCAAAAGCCCGGAGAGGGCAGCATCGTCCTCTTAGAGAATCCCTGCTCTAACTACAAAGCTCCCCAACAAAGGGCAAGGCCAGTTGCCTGGTCTTTGACGCAATTTGGAGAGTGCTACATTGATACCTCCTGGTTCCCTAACTACTCCATTCCATCTCTCTCTCTCTGTCTCTCTTTCTGCTTTTCGGTTTGTGCTTCTCTTCCTTTAACTCCTTCACTTCCAGTGTCCTTGGTCTACTCTTTCTTCTTCCCTATCATTATCCCCTACAGAGACAATGAAGTTTCAGTCCTTTTCATTTTCCCTTTCACTGGACCTTTGAGTCTTCCAAGGTGTAGAAGGTGGCATACAATACCTGGAAATATCACTTTTCCTTAATTCTCAGGCCCCTTCACTGGATCTGACTTTCCCTTATGAAAAATCTTCAGGAGTCAACACATTTCAATGTGGAAAGAATAGTCTCTTCTACAAATGAAACTGGGATAATTGGATATCCATATGCAAAAGGATGAATTTGGACCTCTACTACACACCATACAGAAAAATAAAAATGGATCACAAACCTAAGTGTGAGAACTAAAATTTTAAAATTCCTAGAAGAAAATGCTGGATGTAAATTTTGGTGACCTTGAGTCGGGCAATGATTTCTTAGATATGGTATCAAAAGTACAAGCAATAAAACAAAAGAATTCATAAATTGGACTTCGTCAAAACTGAGAACTTTTACACTTCAAAATGACACCATCAAGAAAGTGAAAGACAATTCACAGGCAAGGAGAAAATGTTAGCAAATCCGATCTCTAACAAGGGACTTGTATCCAGAATGTACAAAGAGCTCTTACAACTCGATAATAAGACAAATAACCCAGTAAAAAAATTGGCAAATAATTTGAATAGGCATTTCTCCAAAGATTTAAAAATAGCCAATAAGCACATAAAAAGATGCCCAACCTCATTAATAGAGAAAAGCAAAGTCAAAACTGCAAGGAGATACAACTTCACACCCACTAGAATGGCTAGAATAAAAAATACAGAGAACAAGTATCTGTGATGATATGAAGAAATCAGAACTTTCATATATTGCTGGTGGGAATGTACAATGGCATTGACGCTTTGGAAAATATTTTGTCAGTTTCTCAAAATGTTAAACATACATTTTCCATATGACCTAGCAATTCCACTCCTAGGTACATACCCAAGAGAAATGAAAACATAGGGCCACAGCGAAGACTTGTACAGAATGTGCATAGCAGCATTATTCATAATAGCCAAAAAATGGAAGCATCCCAATTGCCCATTAACTGGTGAATGGATAAGCAAAATGTGGTATATCCACACAATGGAATAATATTCAGCAATATAAAGGAATGAAGTACTGATACACACCAAAGCACAGATGAGCCCTGAAAATATTCAACTAAGTTGAAAGAAGTTAGTCACAAAAGACCACATACTATATGATTCCGTGTATAGGAAATGTCCAGAAAAGGCAAATCTGTAGAGACAGAAATTAGATTAGTGGTTGCCAGAGGCTGGGGGAAGGATGGGGAGTGACTTTAAATGGGCACAAGGTTTCTTTGTGAAGTGATGGAATGTTTTAAAATTAGATAGTGGTGATGGTTGCACAACTCTGTAAATGTACACTTTAAATGGGTGAAATTTATGGTATATAAATTATATCTCAATAAAGCTGTTTTTTAAAAAATTAAGATTGATCAGCTTAGGGACATTGGTATCTGAGATAAAGTAAATAAAACCTTTTTCAACTTAGAAAAAAATATTCAGTAGGCACTTGAGGCATAGTGCCAAAAGCCTGTGAGCATTGCAAGAGCCTACAAAAAAGTTTGAGACCTAAACAAATGTATTGGCTCAAACTCTAAAATCTGAAAAATCAAAATGAGTCAAATGCTGACCAAGTCTAACTACATGTCAGATAAGCAATGAAAACTTAACTCATGTAAAACCAATATACACACACACACTGATGTACTAAGTGATGTGGGGGCATTTTATATTTGTCATGATGGTGAGTGAGACCTACACCCAGGACAGGGTGGCTGGCCCACCAAGCCAAATTCTTTCTTTCCTTAAGGTGAGAACTTTCTTCAGGCTTCGATAGACCCTTCTTGCCACTGTGCCCCCTCTGGGCACCCAAGTTCCTCATACATATCAATGATGGACAGGATTCGAGTTTTTGACTCCCAGAAATCTCCTTATCCTGCATATAAATCAATGTGTGCAAATACTTCCAGAGCAGAGAAAGGTGTGTCAACTCTGTCCACTCAGAGGAGCCCCAGGCCCCGAATGCTGGCATAGCATTTACTGTGTGGTAGTGTATTTCCTCATATACACATCCCCCAGTTACACTCTCCATGGTGCTCCCTGAGGACTTGGATACGTCTTACTTACTTCTGCAGCCCAGGTCCATCACGGTGCTAGACGCGTGGTCTGTGCTCAGAAAGAGATTTTTAACAGATACTGTTTTTATTTAGAGTGTTCATGGAGAAAAGCACCATATGCCGGGGTTTTTGCTTTCATATCATCCTCAATTTCAATTCTCCTTGGAAAAGAAAACATTTCTAATACAAGGCATTATAATATCTTTACTGGGCAATGTATTAGTCAGCCAAAGGGGTGCTGATGCAAAGTACCAGAACTCTATTGACTTTTATAAAGGATATTTATTTGGGGTAGAAGCTTATAGTTACAAGGCCCTAAAGAGTCCAATTCAAGGTACCATAAGAAGTACTTTTTCATCAAACTCTGTTACCACGTATTGAAACAAGATGGTTGCCGATCTCTGCGAGGGTTCAGCCTTCCTCTTCCTCTTGAGGCTCTGTGGGCCCAGCTTCTTCTGATCTCAGCTGTAGGCTGGAGGGCTCGTTTCTTTCCAGGCCTGCTCAGCTACTCAGGGCTCTGGTCTCTTCACCTAAAAACTATCAGGCGAATGGCCCAGCTCTCCGGGCGGCTTTAGCGGTTTAAGGCTTCTCCTTTCTGTCACATGGCAGGACTGAAATGACCAGTTCACTCCTCTTCCACATCTTCTTCCATGTGTCTTCTTGAGTGAGTGTCCATTTATATAGCCCACCAAGAGGGTGGGGACTCAACCCTGAGTCACTCCCTACTGATGTGGTTGAATCAAAAGCCCTAATCTTAACATAATTTAATCAAAGACATCTCAGCTGAATCTAATACAATCAAAGGGGACCACACCCAGAGGACCAGACCAGGTTACAATCATGATCTCTCTTTTTGGAATTCATAAATAATCTCAAACTGCCACAGGCAGCCATCATAGTAATAACTGACTCACACAAGAATCAATAGATACTAAAACTCGTGGGTGAAAGTTGGAGGGCTAACAGAATATACCCGCGGTCTTAAAATGTCTCCCCATGAGATGCTTGTTATCTGCAAAGAGAAAATCTAAGTTTGCAGGAGAGAAGCGTAGCCGACAACATCCTAACCAATGATCAAAGTCAACCTCACCAGTAATGGGACAAACTGACCCCGTGTGCCTCCCGGTACGATGCACTGAGAATAACACATAGTTACTTCTGGAGTATTCCCGCCCAAATGCACAAACTGAATCTAATCATGAGAAAATGATCAGCTGTGCCCAAACTGAGGGACAGTCTACAAAATAACCGACTCTTCAAACATGTTCAAGGCTATGAAAGTCAAGGAAAAACTAAAACATTTTTCCAGATTAAAGAGATGAAAAAGATATGACAACAGAATGCAGTGCGTGATTTGGGATTTTCTTTTGTCACATAACATAGAACATTATTGTGACAATTGGCAAAATCTGAATAAAATGAATAAAATATGGATCTGCTAATAGTATGAAGGTTAATTTTCTGATTTTGATCATCTTATTGTGGTCATGTTGTCACATAAGTCTTTGTTGTTAGGTAATACACCCTGAAGTATTTAGGGGCTAAGGGTTGGTATGTCTGCAACTTCCTCTCCTATGTTTCAGCTAAAATATATATATAAATTGATAGAATGATAGAGCAAATGTGGTAAAATGTTCACATTTGGGGAATCTGGGTGAAGGTTGTACAGAACTTCTTGTACTATTCTTGTAACTTCTCATAAATCTGAAATCATGCCAAAAAAAAGTTACAAAATGTTATAATATTTTCTGCCTTCCGGACACTAAAGCTATTATTGGATGTCCTTTGCGGCACTGAGGGAGTCTGGTGAGTAAGTGAAAACTGGTCAAAAAGATTCAGAGTCATTAGAATTTCTTACTTTTATATCCATTGTCTCTGAAGGGCCCATCTGGGCTGGCTTACTTTTTTTTTCATCTTTATAAATTGATTTATATTTACATTTTATATTAATGGGTTCATACAATATGTAGACTTTGTGTCTGGTTTCTTTCACTTAGCATAATGTTTGTTTTTGTCCTATATTAACATCTTGTAGTATTAACATATATTTGTTCAATTTCAAAGAAAAACAGTTTTATATATGTGATTTTACCCATATTCATATTTCACATGTGGTTTTACTATATGTTATAAAGTTTCATGTTACATTTTTTATCTTTCCCTTTAGTAATATACATGAACTTAGACTTTCCCTTTAAACCCCTTTCATACCTATGTAATAGTATTGCTAGTTACAGACATTATGTTAGGCTTTCACCTTTTCTATTCATTTCCAAAGATTAACACACATCCTTTTTACTCATTTTTTTTTTTTTACCGGGAGGTCCTGGGGATCAAACCTGGGTCCCTCCACATGGGAGATGGACGCCCAACCATTTGAGCCACATCCGTGCCCCAACACACATCCCTTTTTTACCAATTCTGCACAAGTTAACCCTCAGCTTTCCATTCTCTAACCTCATTCTATTTTCTAGTGACTCATATTCAAGTTATTAATTCCATGAGATTACACAATATATTTAGTTCATAGTAGCGCAATCACATAGTATTTGTCCTTTTGTTACTAGCTTGCTTCACTCAACATAACATCCTCCAGGTTCATCCCCATTGTCATATGTTTCACGACTTTATTTCTTCTTACAGCTGCTTAATATTCCATTGTGTGACTACACCACAGTTTGTTTATCCATTCATCGGTTGATGGACACCTGGCTTGTTTCCATCTTTTGGCAAACGTGAATAAGGCCGCTATGAACATAGGTGTGCAGATGTCTTTTCATGTCACTACTCTCAGTTCTTCTGGGTATATACCCAGTAGTGGTATTGCAGGGTCACATGGCAAGTTTATATTCAACTTCCTTAGGAACTTCTGGAGTATTCCTGCCCAAATGCACTCCTCCAGAGTGGCTGTACCATTCTACATTCCCACCAACAGTGAATAAGTGTTCCTATCTCTCTACATCCTCTCCAACACTTGTAGTTCTCTGTCTTTTTTTTTTTTAATTTTTACCGGGAGGTCCCGGGAATCGAACCCAGGTCCCTCCATGTGGGAGACAGATGCCCAACCATTTGAGCCACATCCGTCCCCTGTCTGTCTTTTTAATAGTGGCCATTCTAATAGGTGTGAAATGATATCACATTGTAGTTTTGATATGCATTTCCCTAATCACTAGTGATGTTGAACATTTTTTCATGTGCTTTTTCACCATTTGCATTTTTTCTTTGGACAAATGTCTGTTCAAGTCTTTTGCCCATTTTTTGATCAGGTCACTTGTTGTTTTATTGTTGAGTTGTAGCATTGCCCTATATATCATGTATATTAAACCCTTATTGGATATGTGATTCCCAAATATTTTCTTCCATTGAATTGACTGCCTTTTCACACTTTTGACAAAGTCCTCTGAGGTGCAAAAGCGTTTAATTTTGAGGTGACCCCATGGGCTTAATGAGTTTTGTATGGGCCTAGAAAAATTTGATTTCTCTCAAATTCTGTACCTGTTAGAATATACGTTTGGCTATATGCATTTAAAAAATAATGGCTGCTTAAATATAGTAGAAGCTTAGTTTCTCTCTCAAGTACAGACCTCTGGCGATCCAAGGCTGACACCGGGCTCCCTGATCATCGCAGTCCCAAGGTGCCTCCACGCTCACTGCTCTGACATGCTCAGTGTGGAGGCTCACGATGCAAGTTGGCTGCTCAAGCACCGGACAGCATATCCTCATTCTAGCCAGAAGGAAGTAGGAAGGCACAAAGACGGATGTCCCAACTCCCCTTTCGGGACATTTTCTGGGGGTTTCCTACACAGTTTTGTTCCAGGGAAACATCTACCTGCAAGGAGGCTGTGTATTGCATTCTGGAGGAAGAGACTGGATATTGGGGTGTGGAACAAGCCTGTATTTCCATGCGAGATAAAAGGAATCAATAAGGAAAATCTTGTGGCAATTACTAAAGTGAAAGTATTGAGATGACCTGGTGGCAAAAGGATATGAGATTTGGGGGTGGGTGACCTAGGATGTGTAAGTGGAGAAAAGACATGCTTAGGAAGAGAAGGAAACAGGACCCACCCTAAGTGTGCCCTAGAAAGTAGGAATGAAATACAGATAAGAGCTGTGGTTTAGAAAGCAAATAATATTCTAGCTGAATAGGGAGAGAAGGATGAGAAATAAAACAAGGAAAAGGAAGAGAGAGGGAAGAAAGGAGGGGAGGGGTCCAGTGAGGGAAGACAGGGATAAGAGGAGGGTAAAGTCCAGCACAGTTCTGGCCTGTAGGGCTGGCTCTTTGGTCCCTGGGGCTGTGGCCTCTTCATTGTTTGTAGAGATCTCTGGGAAGGGCAGCTTTATTTGGTGTAAGAAACCACCATCCACGTCCAATTGTCATTTGTAGGGTTGGAAAGTCTCCCGACTTTCAAATAAAGCCTTTATGTAACTAAACCAGGCAGGCAAGGGTAGAATAGGGGCCAGGAAAAAGTCAGGCTACATTTAAAAGAAATCCAACTCTGTGCGAGTGGGAACTTTAATAACTCCTGATAAATCAGCCCATGGCTTTGGTGCTGTCTTCTGGGACACCGCAGTCGACAATTATCTGAAGGCCTATTGGAGAGGCAGGCTTTTGAGTCAATAGATTTTTTTGGTTCCCGTATTAAAAACTGCCTTATATTCAATAAACACTTGACTCCTTTCTTATGAGGAGAATCATAATATAAATATAAAGATCCCATTTAACTTTCCATCAAGCCAATGGGGCAAAAACATGCTTAGGTAAAATTCTGTACTTGAAGGTTCCAAGGGAAACGGCATGTTTGTTTCACAAAGCACTTCAGCTATAATCAAGCGTTTATATGACAGCATCCTAGAGCTAGAAGGGACCCCCTTCCTTCGGGTCTAAATATTTCTACAGAAGGCTGGAGAGATTGGGGTTTGCTTTGTTTATAAAAATCTACTCCACCCAACTCATGAGAATTTCACGATTGTAGAAACTTGCCAGTGCCAGTAATTTCAAAACTTAAAACCGGTGGGTTTTTGCAAGTTTTGCAAAATATTTTGCAAATCCGGATCCCAATCCCTTCAGTTTCGGCTGTGACAGTGGAGGCCGTGGTAAGAGCCTGCGGTCACTCCCAGGAAACGAGCCCCCTGAGTCCCAGACCTATTCTTTAGAATGAAGACATTAGGAAACCAAGATATTAACCCAAGTGGGAAAAATGCAGTGGGAATGTTCTGCTGTCTCCGAGTCCAGATCCAAGCATTGTGATCAAACAAACTGCTGGGCCTGTTAAAAACACACTGAAGGCAACGCATTTTGTTTCGCAACATGTGAGGGGGCAGGTTGCCAAGTAGTTGGTTATGAGTGTGGAATCCATAAAAAAAAAAAAAGTCCTGTGCTTTGTCATTCTCTTCATACTGTATTAACCCTATAGCATCAGAAATGGCATAAAAGAATTACTCAAGTCATTTGAACTGGGGACTCTCTTTGCAGCAACTTTATATAAAAACAGCAAATTGGATTTCAGTGTGGACTCTTCTACATGCAACTGGCATGTAGGTAGAAAGTGAGTGAACCCTTAGTGAATCTTTCTACTAAAGAATTACCTGCTGGAGACAAAAATTAAAGTTAAAAATAAAAAGAACAGAAAATGCCTTTAAAAAAAAGTTGACTAATAGTTAAAATACTTCGTCTTTTAAGAAAGAATTTAGGGGTCTATTTTTTTTCCAGCTGGATCTTAGTCAAAATCCATTATCACTTCTGTTCCCCCTGCTCCTTTGGTGATATTAGAAGAGTGGAATTCTTCACTAACAGCTCTAATCATTGAGCTGAAGGAGCTTAACATTCATTTAGGCCAACAGCCCAATTTGATGGCCAAGAAGGCTCAGGGAAATTAAGTAATGAGCCCAAGGTCTCACAGTTGACCAAGGCCTAGGTCACCCATCTCCAAGTCCCGTACATTCCCAGTCTGTCCTAATACTTCCAAAGACCAAGTGCACCACATGAGAAACCATCTGTGCGTTCCTTGCTGGCTCTGCTGAATGAAAAGGTCCATTCCAGACCTCCAGCTACTCATAAATATGGGAGCTGGAGCTTGTGAACACTAAATGCAATTTTGAGTTGCAGTAGGATCTAGGATGAAAATTTCCTCCTATACATTATCCTGAAACAGGATAATGCCATACTCCTGTAGAAGAATTCTTGTTTTACTTGCAAATGCCAAAAATAGGCTAACAGAGATTTCTGATTTGTTGTGTGTGTTTGCTTGTTTGATATTAGTTAATAACTGGAACATGGAGGTGAAAGGCAGGAAGAAAAAAAATGAGGATTTTTTAATTCCATATTTTAAAACCTAAACCTTTGAAGTAATAAGAGTTCCTCTACGTGAGCCGTGGTTTGAGATGCTTTCTGTGGATTAATGCTTGCAAGCTTCACACCAACCAATGGCGGAGGCTATTTTACTATTCCCATTTTACAGATGTGGAGACTAAAGCACAGAGAGGTAAAGGAACTTGCCCAGGGACATACATGTCATTGGAAATAGTGCTCCAGAATTTGTGCTCCTAACCATAGACTGCGGGACTTTGATGCAACATGTGGCTTTCTGTCCAGAAAGGTGTGGGTTCTGCCTTCAAGTTGGCTGCTTCCTGTTTGGCGGTTCGGTGGCCTTTATTTCCTTCCTGCTCTGCTGAGCCAGGGCCCCGGGACCCGGGGCTTCCTGTCACGGACAGTCTGAGGGCGGCCTAGAGGAATGCACACTCAGCAAACTGGTTCTCACCATTGGGAGAGCCTGCAAAGGTCAGAGAACCAGACCCACATGGGGGCCTGTGCATGCACACACACGTGCACGTGCACACATATGCACACACACACAGGCATGCATGCTCGTGCATGCATGCACACACACACACACACACACAAACACAACCCTGGAAACATCTGAGTGAGGGAGAGAAAGAAAGGTGGTGTAAAAAGGAGAGAACTGAAAAACAGCAAATGGAGAGGTTTGAGGACATCAGAGATTCTTTACAATTCTGCTTATTTCCTTCCAGAAAGAAACATTTCCACCTTCATTAGGAAGGAGAAATATAGAAAGACTTTTAAGTGCTGCTTAATGAGTTGGGGGAAATTAGTGCTTCTTCTCTCCTAGGCTGCTGGGAAGAGGACCATACAGTTAGGGTAAGGGACTGCCTCCCCCCATCCTGCGATCATTGGAACTGGCAGGAAAAACACCCATGGCCAGTGGGGACCTTGTTGTTCTTACCCCACAAACCCAGACCAAATGCCAAGTAAGTCAATCCTCATTACATATTCAGGGACTGAGAAATGACCACTGAGTGTGTAGACCCAGTGGACCCACTATAAACTGGATCTTGTCCAGGATTCCATTCATTACCTCAACCCCGTATTCCCCCACTCCAACATAGGCCCATGATAATGCTTCAGGCCTCTGGGTTTCCGTGTCATGTGACCAACAATTCTCTAAATGTCTTCTTTCCCCAGTGAACAGTTACTCAAGTAAATGCGCATAGGTCCCTTTGGGGAAAGGCTGGAGAATCATTACCATGTATACTTGCCATGGTTTTGTGAGATCCTTCCTGGAGACCTGGCCACCTCTTTGGTCAATGGCTCAGAAACAGGGCAAGAGGACGTTACCTTTTATTGTGGTGACCATCTTCTGCCTCCCAGTCAAATGTCTTTGGTTTCTTCCACTGGTATAAGCCGTACTCTTATTACTGCTCACCTATTTTGTACCTGAAGACACCTGGTTCTAGTAGTCATCTCCATAATTCTCCAGGGGTTAGGTTCCCTTGGCTGCACCCTGACCCTGCTGTAATTATGACACTTGGGACGCCTGGCTTCTGGTGGTTCAGCAGGACCACCCAGCCTCTGTTGTTTCAGGATGTTTCCATCCTTACTGCTATAAGTGAGCCAAATTCTTTGGCAGCCTGCCCTATTGTTGGCTCTGGTCTACATAGAAGAGCCACCAGCACATTCTTATGGCCTGGTAAATGGTGTGTCTTCTGAGCCAATCAAGCCAGTGGGTCTTTTGGCTGTTCAGTGTCCCCACTACCCTAAACCTTTTAATTCTTTTTTCTTTTTTTTTTATATTTATTTTATTTCTCCTCCCCTTCGTTGTTTTGCACTTGCTGTCTGCTCTCTGTGTCTGTTCCTTGTGTGCTCTCTGTATCTGCTTGTCTTTCACTTGAGCCACCTCTGCTCCCTGCTCTGTAGTGTCTCTCATTGTGTTTCCTCTTTGTGTCTCCTTGTTGCGTTATCTGGTTGCTTCATCTTGCCGCACCAGCCCGTCGTGCCAGCCCGTTGGGTCAGCTTGCTGTCTTGCTTGTCTTCTCTAGGAGGCACTGGGAACCGAACCCGGGACCTCCCATGTGGTAGGCAGGCGTTCAAATGCTTGAGCCTCATCTGCTTCCCCCTTTTAATT
>JAQZBX010082879.1:0-13465 GCA_029593785.1 Cabassous unicinctus
TTTGGATTATCTATACACAAGATCATGACTACTTTGAATAGACAATATTGCTGCTTCTTTTCTACCTGGATACCTTTTGTTCTTTTTCTTGCTTGATTGCACTGGCCAGACCCTCCAGAATAATGTTGCTTTGTTCCTGACCTTAGGAGGCCAGGGGGCGTTGAGCCTTCATGAGGAGGTCAGCTGTGGGTCTCTTTCTCTGGATGCTCTCAGGTCCAGGACATTCCCTACTGTTCTGGTTTGCTTGGAGCTTTTAGTTGGGAATGCATGTGGACCTTACCAAATGCTTTTTGAGTCTCTTTAGATGATGATGTTTGTTTCTTCTCGTTTGTCATTATGCTCAATTACATTGATTGGTTTATGTTCAGGTTATACCAACTCTGCATTCCTGGGATAAAACCACTTGTACTTGATATATTATCTTTTCTGTATATTGGTGGATTTGATATGTTAAAATTTTGCTTAGGATTTTTGCATCTGTGCAAAATATCCCAATATCTAGGGATATTGATCTGACGTTGTCTTTTCTTGTAATGTCTTTTTCTGGTTTTGGTACCAGCGTAATGCTGGCTTCAACGAATAAGTCTGGAAGTATTCCCTTTCAGTTTTCTGGAAAAGTTTGCATAGAGTTACTGGTCATGTTTCCTCATTAAACAATTGCTGGAATTTACCAGTGAATTTGTCTGGATCAGGAGTTTTGTTTATGGGAGAGTTTTTAATCACAAATTATATTCCTGTAGTTGATATGTGTTAATTGTTTTTCCTGAATGAGTTTTATGGTTTGTGGCTTTCAAGGAATTTGCCCATTTCATCGTAGTTTTCAATTCATAGGTATAAAGTTGTTTATAATATTCTGTTATTTTTCTTTTAATATGTGTAGAGTCTGAAGTTATATTTTACCTCTGTCATTTTTTTATGTTGGTAATATGTGTGTGTTCTGTTTTTTTCAAGTCTGGCTAGATGTTTATCAATTAATCTTCCCCAAAAAGCAAACTTTGGTTTCATTGATTTTTTTTTTCCCCCCTGTTGTTTCCTTCTGATTTTTATTATTTCTTTCCTTCTGCTTACTTTTGGTTATTTTGCTCATCTTTTTCTAATTTCTTAAAGTGGATGCTGAAACCTTTATTCTTTCCTAATACAGGTACTTAATGCTGTAAATTTCCCTCCAAGTACTGCTTTAGCAACATCCCACACATTCTAACACGTTGTGTTTTCATTTTATTTTAATTCAAAATGCTATTTATTTATTTTACTTTATTAAAAAAAATTTTTTTTATAGGAGGTACGGGGGATTGAACCCAGGATCTTGCACATGGGAAGCGGGCAACTCAACCATGATATCTCTGTCCCAAGTGTTATTTGGAAGTGTGTTATTTATTTTTCACATAGTTTCAGATCTCTTTCTGTTACTGGTTTTTAGTGTCATTCCATTGTGGTCAGAAAGCATACTTTACTTGATGTAAATCATTTAAAATTTATTGAGATTTGTTTTTTGGCCTTGCATATGGTCTTTCCTGGTAAATGGTCTTTGTGCATTTGGAAAGGTTGTACATTTTCTTTTTGTTGGGAAGAGTGTTCTGGAAATGTCAGTTGGGTCAAGTTGGTTGAAAGTTGCATTAATCCATGCTCTCTTGCTAATTTTCTGTTTACCTGTTCTACCAGTTTTAGAGAGAGAGAGATTAAAATAATTTGCCTTGTTGGTTCTATCAGTGTTTACTTCTTGTGTTTTGAAACTCTTATTAACTATACCCTTTATCACTATGGAATGACAGTTTGTATTCCTTAAAATAGTTCTTGTTCTGTAATCTAAAAGCCATTCCAGCTTTTTTTAAAAATTAATTTTTGCTTAATATACCTTTTCCATTCTTTCACTTTTAATCTGTGTTTATCATTATATTTAATATGCATACTAGGCATATTTATCATATTGCTTTTCATCAATCTAATCATATCTGTCTTTAATTAGGGTACTCCACCATTTACATGCTTACTAACATTTTCTATTTCCTTTTCAGTAAATTGACAATTTTTTAATCATGTGTCTTTTTTTTTTCAATTAGAGTTTTTTTATTTTTCTTGATTAAAGCAGTTTCTTTTTTTAAAAAAAGATTTATTTATTTATCCCCCTCCTCCCTTGTTGTTTTCATGCTCGCTGTCTGCTCTCTGTGTCTGCTTGTCTACCGATCCTGGGACCTCCAGTATGGGAGAGAGGTGCTCAATCACTTGAATCACCTCAGCTCCCGGGTTTGTTGTGTCTCTCATTGTCTCTCCTCTTTGTGTCTTTTTGTTGCGTCAGCTCTCCACGCAGGCCAGCTCGCCTTCACCAGGAGGCCCCGGGAAACCAACCTGGGACCTTCCATCTGCTTCCCAAAGCAGTTTCTTTTATCTGGATACTAATCCCTTGTCAGTTGCTTAACTGTATCTGTTGATGTTCTTTGTAGAAAAAAATTGTAATTCTGATGTAATCAAATTTATATTTTTGTTGTTGTTGATGTGATTTATGCTTTTGGTGTTTTTTGGATCCTTCCTTGTTGCTAGGTTACAAATCTATTCTTTTGCATTTTCGTTTATTAAAGTGAAGATTTTCACATCATCTGGGATGGCATTTCTTGAACTTAAGTCTGCAGAAAAATCTAGCAATTTTGTTAAGAGCTAGATGTGTGGACTCCACCTTCAGAGATTCAGATTCAGCAGGTCGAGGGTGGAACCCCAGAATTTGCTACTTCTAATCAGCTTTCAGCTTCTCAGCAGGCTTTCGTTTCTGGTCCCAGGATCTAACTTTGATTGGTGGGGATCTAGGACCCACCTTTGCATAGGTGTCAGGTGGGGATCCATTTAAACGTGATCATAGTGAGCCTGTTTTCCCTTTTCCTTTACTATTCCTTTTCATGGTTTCCTTTGGTATTTGTGAAAATTTATTCTTCCCAATATCTTTTAGAGTAAGTTTATGGAGTTCCTGGGGATACTGATTGGAATTTTTATTGAATTTATAGGTTTAATTTGAGGGAACTTGGCAGCTTTGTAATTTGTCATCCCATTCAAGAGCATGAAATATCCTTTATTTAAAAATTTTTCCTCCATAGAGGCCTTGAGTAACCTTGGTTTGACTAATTCCTATATCCTTTATAGTTTTTAATGCTTTGTGAATAATATCTTATTTTTCCTCTTACATTTTCTAATTGTTAATACTGGAAGAAATACAATGATTTTCATAACTTGATTTCAAGTTCTACAGTTTTACTGTATTCTTATGTTTTAACTGCTGATTGAGTCTACTGTTTTAAGTAGATGATGATATCAGTTGCAAATGATAACAGTTTTATCCCTTCTTTTCCAGTCCTGATACCCTTGTTTCTTTTCTTTCTCTTTCTTTCCCTTAATGTCATCCAGTACCTCCCTTTGTGTGTTAATCATTGGTAGTACTAATGGCTGTTTTCACGTTATTTCTGATCTTAAATAGAATTTATTTAATATTTCTTGACTAAATCTAGATTTTGGTATAGAGCTTTCTATTCTATTTTGCTTAATGTTTTTTTTCTTTCAACTATTAATATAGGTGTTTATTCATTCAGAGTATCCTATGCCAAGCCCTGTTTATATGCTCATGATATGGTTGTGGACAGGTAGACACACAATATAAAAAATAATGAAGTATAGAGTATGTTAGGTGATTAATATTATAAAAAAAATTAAAGTGGAGAAAATGTGGTAGTACTGGGTGTCAAGCTTGATCAAGTGCTCTTTTTGCATTCAGTAATATAATGAGTCTTCTGATTTTAGTCTGTCAGAGAGGTTAAATATATTTGTAGATCTTCTCATATAAAATGAGTTTCTTATTTTTGACTGGTCCTGAGTAAGATCTTTCAAAGTTATTTTGAGGAGAGAGCTTTTACAGAGAATGTGTGCTTAAACCAGAGGTTATAAACTGGGTTTCTGACTGTTACCCATGCTTGTCGCCTGCATTTGTTCTTGTGAACTATGCCTGAAGCCTTATTTTCTATCTCACTCTTACCTTGTAGTGGTGATTTTGTTCCTGGTAGGTGTGTAACTCTTTGAAATATTCCATCTTTTTTGGTTTAATGTACTGCCCAAATGGGGTACCTTCCTTTTGTGCCCTTGGACTGTGCTCCTCTCCCTCAAGGCACGCTGCTCCTCAGAGCAGACTCCCTTTCCATGGCACTGTATTTGATCTGCTTGAACCTAAGCATTTGTTTGTATAGGAAACAAAAAGATTTCCCATGCAGCAGTCTCATGTACATCAAAGAATCGGCAGCTACTGGTTTGTTAGGGTGGGGTTTGCTGTCTTGGGTCAGCAGCCACTGACCATCATTTCTCTTCTATCCACAGAGGTATCTATGGCTGCTGATGAGGGTTCAGCAGAGAAGCAGGGAGGAGAGGCCCACATGGCTGCAGACGGTGAAACCAATGGGTCTTGTGAAAAAAATGATGCTGGCACTCACCCAAACGTAGTGAAACACACTCAGGAGAACACGAAAGTCAGCCCACAGGAGGGCAAACTAACCCGGATCGCGGAAAACGGGATTTCAGAAAGAGACACTGAAGCGGGAAAGCAAAACCATGTCCGAGGGGACGACTTCACGCAGACTTCCGTCACGGGGAGCAATGGATACTTCTTAAATAAGCCTCCCTTGCAAGAGCAGCCTGTACGGACTACCAGCGCCTTGACTTCTTCGCTTCCTGGCCACGCGGCGAAAACCCTTCCTGGAGGAGCTGGTAAAGGCAGGACTCCAGGTTCTTTTTCTCAGATGCAAGCCACAGTGCCAGCCAAGCCTGGGGAGGGGAGTCAGGATGCAGAAGGGAAGAAGCCCACGCCCCCTGGCCCTGACGTCAAGGTTCACCGAGCACGGAAGACCATGCCGAAACCCACCCTGGGCCTGGTAATGTGCTCCTGGTTGTGCGTGATGCTGTTCTGAGTCTGTTCTTGCTGCTTTCTTTTTCCCTCCTCCTCGTTAATTTAATGATGGTGAATGGACTTAAGTGCATTCTAGAAAGGGCAGTGGCCATCCAATACGGGGTCACCTCTGGAGCCAGAGGTTTGCAGGCACTGTCCCCGCCTTTGCTCTCCTGGAGGATTCTTTCTCCTGTGTGCTGTCAGAGAGACCACTTCCTCTCCTGCTTTGGGCCTGGGGTCTTTTATGCCAGCTAGGGAAGGCTCAGCACCCAGTCCTCTTTCTGTGGCAAAGGCCAGGTCTGCCATGTGACCAAGTGAAGGGCAAGGCGCTGTGGTTGACGGCACCTCCAGGTCTCCATGCTAACACTCAGGGTTTACGTTGAGAACAGAGTAATTCTTGCTTACATGCATATTTAAGACAGGAAATACTTAACTTTACCACTAAGTGTACCTTCCCCACCCCATCCCTGTTTCTTACGAGATATATACATGGTAAAAAGTTTTTGAATACTCACTTGCACATCTGAATATGTCTTTATTTTGCTCCCAGTTGGCTGTTGATTTGGCTGTGGGTGAAATTTTGGTTTATAATCATATTCCTTTGGAATTTCTTTTATTTGACATTGCTGGTGAGAATTCTCATGCGAAACTTATTGTTCCTCATTTGTAGCTCATCTGCTATTTCCTCTTTGCAGACTTTTAGGGTTTCATGATGTGTATCAAACCTTTTCCCCATGGGCCCTTTTAGTCTGAGGATTTGCGTCTTTCTTCAATGATAGGAAAATATTTTGTACGATTTCTTACTTTCTATTTTATTCTTATGGAACTCCTTTTATTTGGACGTTGGCTTTTCAGCCACATTGGATACTTCTTTGGCTCTGTTTTCCAGCTTACTGATTTTTTCTTCATCTTTTTGCATTCTTGATGTTCTTTCCATATATTGAGATTTTTATTTTGACAATTATTTTTTCATATCCAAGATTTCTAATTAGTTCTTTTAATTAAAAAACCCTGTGTTCTTAATTATTTATCTATAGGTTTTATTAGTGAAGTTGTAGATTTATAGAAAAATCATGCAGAAAATACAGAGTGCCCCTGTATTGCCCCTTAACACTCACACATTTCTCTACTATTAACTCTTTGCATTAGTGTGGTACCTTTGTTACAGTTGATGAAACAATATTATGATAATTATTCTATTAACTATAGTCCATAGTCTATATTAGGGTTTACGGTTTGAGTTGTACCATCCCTTTTTTAAAGTTTTATTTTTAGTAATACAACCTAAAATTTCTCCTTTTAACCACATTCAAAGATATAATTCAGAGGTGTTAATTATATTCACACTTGTGCTACCATCACCACTCATCCATTACCAAAACTTTTCCATCACCCCATCCAGAATCTCTGTACTGATTAAGCATTGACTCCCCAATTCCTACCCCCACCCTAGTCCCTGGTAACCTGTATTCTGGTTTTTGACTCTATGAATTTGCCTCTTCTAATTATTTCTTCTGAGTGCAATCATACAGTATTTGCCCTTTTGTATCTGGCTTATTTCATTCAACATATCTTCAGGATCCATCCATATTGTGTCATGAATGCAGAACTGCATTCCTTCTTTTTGACTGAATGTTATCCCATTTTATACCACAAATGTCTACCATATTTTGCTTATTCATTCATTGGTTAGTGGACACTTGGGGTTGCTTCTGTCTTTTGGCAATTCTGAATAATGCCATTATGAATGTCAGTGTGCAAATATCTATTCAAGTCCCTGCTTTCAGTTCTTTTGGGGATATACCTAGAAGTGGAATTGATAGATCATACAGTAGTTCTATGCTTAATTTTCTGAGGAGCTGCCAAATTGTCTTCCACAGTGGCTGCACCATTTTACCTTCCCCCCAGCAAGGTACTGAGGGTTCCTGTCTGTCCACATCTCTGCCAACACTGGCTATTTCTCATTTTTTAAATTGTAGCCATTCCATTTTGTCTTATCTCTTAAAAGATATTGATTATAACCCTTTCATAGTCTTCTGTTTTAAGTTCTGTTTTCTCGAGTGTGAGTTATCCTTTTGGGGTTTGGCACCTCTTGTTTAGGGAGGGTTTTTTTCCATAGGTGCATGCTACCCTTTATTTTTGTGGTTTCGTATTGGCCTCAGAGCACTTGGTATGTTTTCCGTAGCCGCTACAGTGATTGTGGGGGACGGATGGGGTGCACGGTGGGGCCAGGTTCTTCATGACAGGTGCCTCTGCCGTCCACCTGTACGACAGCAGAGCAGGGGCCTCACCTGGGGCCCATCTCCGCAGACCTGCTGGTCACTGCCCCGGCCCCAGGGCTGCGGCCGTGCACGCGCCCTGGGCCCTGCATGGCCGCCCGAGATCGGCTCCCAGCTCTGCAGTGCTCTGTGTGTGTCTTGGCTGTGGTTTCCATCTTACATGTTATCTTGTTTCTTTCTGGTAATCCTCATAATTTCTGATCCATTGAGGGTAGCCCTTCTTTTTTCTATGCTGATAAGAACTTTCAGCAATGTCCTTCCGTGACTTCTGGACCTACTAGGAAATATAGAATTAAAGGAGATTCTGGATCAAACACTCACATAGTCATAGGGGTGTCCTGAGTTGTCCTCATAGTTCTGGTGCTTTTCCTTTTTTTTAAAGAGCTGGTCTGGAAAGGCAAGTGGCAGAGAAGAGACGGGTAGATTCTCTGTGCAAATCAGGTTTCTGCCGCTTAGAAGCCACTTTGGGCCTGTGGTATGCTAGCACCACGGCGCCGACCAGGAAAGTAGCCACCTGAGAATGGCCAGCGCTGACGGAGCCTGGAGAGGGGGCATACCCTCAGGAATCATACGTCTGCATAGCTCCTGGATGCATCTGCGGAGGGCGTCGGGCTGTGGAGGCACGAGGCAGTAGGACTCTCGGCCTGTTCTGGTCTCATACCAACTGCCTGGTTGCACGCACAGTGTGGGTCCTGGCCTCCAGCTTTCTCGGACTTCCTCCTGTCTCATCGGCTCGCCGCTCACTTGGAGAGCTGGTGCCTAGGGCAGTGCCTGGCATTGGTCATGGGGCTTCCTCCTTGAGCTCCTGCTCTTTGCAAGGCAGTAGGAGGGCCTGTCAGCAGCTGGACTAAGGGTGTGGGAGGCTGCGTTGTAGAGCTTGCCATCTGTGCCAGGTTGGATGGGGCATCACCTCACTTCCCAGCTCCGTGAGGCATCGCGTCTCGTGGGTGTCCGTGGCCTGGACTTTGGTTCCTCTGGCCACTCCCGACCGTTGTTGCAAATTATCTGACTCTCAGGGACTTCCAGCGCAGGAGCCTTGGGTCAGGTTCTCAGGTGGGAGCACCTGCCAGCTTCCGGAAGGGGTGCCTGCATGGAGCAGGATGTCCAGGAGCTGTGCGTTCACACCCTGGTGCTCCCTTTCTTCAGTTTGGGGTCTTGGGCTACGTCATTTAACTCTTGTGCCTCAGCTTTCTCATCCATAAAATGGAAGGAAAACACCCACCTCAGGGGGTCCCGTGAGGGTTAAAGGAAATCAGTAAATGAGGTGCCCAGAGAGCTGTAACTGCCAAGCTGGCTGCCGCTTGTCAGGGCCGTGAGGAGCACAACTCTCTGGTGCAGTCTCGTGGGTGCCTCCCTTTCAGCTGTGAGACAGACGTCACCAGATGGGGAAAGCACGCTGCATGCGGCCCGCCGGTCCAGGGCCGGCTCTCCCGTGCTGTGCCAGCCAGCCAAACACTCCTCCCTTCCTCTCTTTCCCCTCCTTCTTTCCTTCCCTCCGTCCTTCCCTTCCTCTCTCCACCTCTCTGGAACTTGTCCCAGCTTGTCCCAGTCTGAAGATGCCAAAATCAGAACCTTGAAGTCAGCCTCTGGCTGCCGCGTGGAGACCTGCAGCCTGTCCACTGGTGCTCCTCGGCAGAGGGGCCTCGACGGTGGCCGCCTTCCTCAAGCCAGTCAGCTGCCCTCACCAGTGGGGAGCGGGCTGGGGTTCTGTGGCCTTTAAAACATTTTGTTAAAATAGTAAAACTATCTATAGGGAAATGAAAGGATCATAAACTTGATAGGGAGTGCAGTGCACTGCAATCGGAAGTATGAGGAGCATGGAGAAGTAAGGCGTCTGAACAGCACTCGCCTCGCCTCCTGGTGTAACAGGGTTTTCTCTGCCACGTGAGTCGCCAGCTCCTTGCTGTGTCTGGATCCGCCTCCAGCACTCGTGCTCTTGGTGCTGTGAACTGCCTGGGAGCCTCTGGCCTTTTTGTCACAAGGCTGCGGGGACCTGGAGTCTTTCAAACATGCAGTAGATGCAGTCGCGTCAGCATTCCCATGGGCAGTGAGCACTTCTGTTCCGCCATTGCGCTTACATGGAATTTTACTTCCTGCACACTCTCTGTTCATTTCTTGGCTGTACTTTCATCCTTGTTGGCCAGTTTCCTCTTTGGATGATCCATTTTTATAAAGTGTCTTGTTGGTTGACCTCTGGGAGATGAGGAAGCAGCGTTTGCTTTTCTTCTTTTGCGTGTGAAATGATAACAGATACACGGTGACCACTCAGACAGGCTCTCAGGAGTGGCCGCTGGCCTGGGGAGCGTGTTGCACATACTGTAACTTGGGGACTGAGGAGCCAGCAGCCGAGCTTACACTTGGGCAGTTAGGTGCAGATAGTGGACCGTGGCAGCTAAAATTTGAGCCTTGTTCCTGGGGCATTGGTATTTGCTAGCCCATGGAAACTGAAATTCCAACATATCGGACCCATGCAGAACACGGGCTGCCTCTGTTTTGTACCTGCAGATCCTCACGCATGCTCCTTCAGGTCGGTGGGTTTTTCTCTTCTTGTTGAAAATGACCTTGGCTGTCTTTATACATTTATTGTCCCTCAGTCTTATTACATTCCCTTGCCATGAATACATGGATTTTCAGAACAACCTTTTGGTTTAGGAGGGAGTGAGTATAGAAAGAAAGGAGAGAGAATTCAGAATGTTGGGAAATGCCTATGTTTAGGGATTAGATGAAAAATCAACAAAGAAGGAGCAGCCCGAGAAGCTGCGAGGATGGGGCCTATGCCACAACGCCTCTGTCAGCCAGCTCTGACGCCATAGAGTGCTGGAGAGGAAAGAGCAGCTCCCATAGCCCTTAAAGGAAATTTGAAAATTTGCTTACCCCCTTGCACAAGTTGACATCTAAAATTTTTCATAATAAATTTAAGAGTTACAAAGGTTCATACTTTTGGAATCTTTTAAATATGAATGATTTAAAATTAACCCATTTAATCTCATTTAAATATGTTCACTGAGACATACATATTGAAAAAATACAGTCACCACTATCATGTTTTAAACTTTTTGCTTTTTATATCGATTCACAGGAAGCTGTAAAAAATAGTACAGAGAGGTCCCATGCACAGCTTCCCCAGTGTAACAACTCACGTGACTGGCACAGTGACTACGTCCTATTCATATTTCACCATGACCTGTGCGTGTGTGTGTGTGTGTGGGCAAGTGTGTATGTGCGCATGCATGTGCTTGCATGTGCATGTAAGCGTGTGCGCGCTTGTGTGTGCATAAGTGCACAGGTGTGTGTGCACGTGGGCGTCTGTGCGTCTGTGCCATTGCATTGCGCAGAAGATCTGTGCCTCCACCACCAGGACGCAGAGTGCTCCCGTCTCCACCGGGGTCCCTGGTGCGGTGCCTCCTTCCGAGCCCCTGGCAGCCTCTCACCTGCCCCTTCTCTGTTCTGTAAGTGCAAGGGCACAGCCTGTCACCTTTGAAGGTGGGGTTTCCTGGGCCCGCCTCCAAGGTGCCCTATCGGCAGTGCCTTCCTGTTTGTTGCTGAGAAGCGTTCTGTGCTCTTGATGGGCCATATTCACAAAGCACATCCGAGTGTTTCCAGGTTTTGACTACTTACAGGAAAGCTGCTGTGAACATTTTTGTACACATTTTCAAATGGACTTAAGCGTTTGTTTCTCTGGGATAAATGTCTGGGAGTGCACTTGCTGGGTTGTAAGGTGAGTGTATGTTTAATTTTTGAAGAAACAGCCAAACTTTTTTCTCGTGGCCGCACCATTTCACGTTCCCACCATCAGCATATGCGTGATCTGGTTTCCCCACGTCCTCTCCAGCGTTTGGTGTTCTCAGTGTTTTTTTTTTTGGCTTACCTGGCATTTCCCTTGACGCCTGGTGCTGTCACATCTTTTCATGTACTTGTCGAGCACTGAATACTCTCTTTGGGCAAGTGTCTGTGGTACCTTTTTCTGTTTCCCGTTGAGTTTTGAGAGTTCTTTATACAGCCCGGGCTTTTGTCTGTTGTCAGACATTCCTTTGCAGATACTTTCTTCCCATCTGTGACTTGTCTTCATCCTCTCAAGAGAGCCTCTCAAAGAGCCAAAGTTCTCTAATATTGATGAAAGCTCCTTGATCAGGTTTTTTTCTGTTGTGGATTGGGCTTTTGGCATCAGGTCTAAGAACTCTTCACCTGGCCCTAGATCCCACAGATTATCTCCCATCTTGCTTTTTCTGAAAGTTTTAGGTTTTATGTTAACTTTAAACTCATGATTGATTTTTTTAGTTAATTTTTGTATAAAGTGTGAGGTTTACATCAAGTTTCATCTTTTTGCCTTTGGATGACCCACTGTTATCAATTTTAAATGTGCAACTTGAAATTTTTCATCATTCATTTGTATCCTTGAAATTATGGCTTTATTCCATCCCACTTTCAGGATTTTAATCTCATATATTTTCGTTCCTGAGGATCTTTTGTTTATTGCCCTATCGTATTCTTTTAGGAAAAAAATCAATTTGAAATTTAATTTCAAGCAAATTCTCTGTTAATTTTGTTCTGGTTTGAGTTATTATATGTGCCGCTATTACATAATTGATTAAACACTCACGATGTCATTTTGCTAAAAAAAAAAAATATAGTGTGCATCCTTACACTGGTTGATTTTAGGAAAAGTGAGCGTGTGTCTGCGCTGTACCCTGGTTCCCTGAGGGCCAGCTCCAGCTCCCTCCCGGGCTCCAGGGGATGGCGTGGAGGGAGGAGGGATTCAGGCTGCTGTGGCCATGCAGCAAGCAAAGACCTGGGTGGGGCAGGTCGGCAGGCCCCGCAGGCCCTTCCTTACCCTCGGGATCCACAGAGAGCCTGCAGCGCAGACCCCACCTCTGTCTTGGGCTTTTCCAGCAGGATCTTCCGTCATCCCAAACCCAATTCAGTCTGGTTTGATTTTTTTTTTTTTTTAACTTTATTTCAACTTCAAAAAATAAAATAACAGACAAAAGGCAGCTTAACAAATTATGGAGGCATTACTTTAAAAAGTCCTGTTCAGGCACATTTATCTTATTTAATCCTCAGAGCAAACTCTGATTTCTCCAGTGTTCAGAAAGATACATAAATGAGCACAGATTGGTTAAATGACATGGCCAAAGTCTCCTTATTAATAAAGAGAATGAAGGAAAAAAATGTTTGATCATATTCATATCTCATAAAATTAAACCCCATATTCTTTTTTTTTAAAAAGATTTTTTTATTTATTTATTTATCCCCCCCCTTGCTGCTTGTGTTTGCTGTGTCCATTTGCTGTGTGTTTTTTCTGTGTCTGCTTATCTGCCCCTTGCTGTGAGGTCTTGCTGCATCAGCCCACCGTGCTGCGCGGGCCGGCCTGCCCTCGCAAGGAGGCCCCAGGAAGCGAACCCGGGGCCTCCCATATGGTAAACGGGAGCTCTATTGATTGAGCCACACCCGCTTCCCCCCATATTCTTTTTTTGACCTTTAGCATTGATATAGTACCTTCTTTGCCTTTACTACAAAAATATTACAATATTACTATTAACTATAGTCTGTAAGTCACATTAGTTGTATTATACATTTTACATGTATCATCATATTCTTATCACCTTGTAGTAGAACATTCTTGTTTTTATATTAACCACAATCCTCCACCAGAATCACTAAGTTATACAGTCCCTAGATATCCTCTAGCTGTCTTTTGATTAACACTAACCTCCCTAGACTACCCACAATTGCATTTATAAATCAGCAGTATTAGATATATTCATTATAATGTGCTACCACCAACTCCATCCATTTCCACATATTTACAGTCAACCTTACTAAAACATTTTACATACATTCAGTGTCAGCTCCCCCTTCTCAACCAACATTCTGTCTCCTACTGTCCTATACTCTATAGTCTTACTCCATAAGTTTACTCATCGTATTTAGTTGATGTTGGTGAGACCATATGATATTTGTCCTTTGGTGTCAGGCTTATTTCACTCAACATAATGTCCTCAAGGTTCCTCCATGTTGTCATGTGCTTCCCCAATTCTTTCCTTCCTACAGCTGAACAGTACTCCATCATTTTGTTTATCCATTCATTGGTTGGCGGGCACTTAGGTTGTTTCCATCTTTTAGCAACTGTGAATAATGCTGCTGTGAACATTGGAGTGCAAATATCTGTTCGCATCCACATTTTTTTGGGGAAAAAAAAATGCATCTCAGTCAAGTGGGTGTAGCTCTGGTTGAGCTCCTGCTTCGCATGCATGAAGTCCCAGGTTGAATCCCC
>JAQZBX010082880.1:0-13465 GCA_029593785.1 Cabassous unicinctus
CAGTGGCTGGACCATTCATTCCACAATCCCACCAGCAGTGGATGAGGGTTCCTATTCCTCCACATCCTCTCCAACAGAGTCTGCTGTTTTTTTAATAGCTGCCATTCTGATGGGTGTAAGATGGTATCTCATTGTAGTTTTGATTTGCATTTCCCTGATAGCAAGTGATGTCGAGCATTTTTTCATGTGCTTTTTAGCCGTTTGTATTTCTTCCTTGGAGAAGTGTCTTTTCAGGTCACTTGCCCATTTTTTAAATGGATTGTTTGTCTTTTTATTTTCAAGGTGTAGGATTTCTTTATATATGCAGGATGTTAGCCTCTTATCAGATATGGATACCAAATATTTTCTCCCATTGGGTAGGCTGCCTTTTATTTTTTAATAACTTCCTTTGAGGTGCAGAAGGTTTAAATTTTGAGGAGATCCCATTTATCTATCTTTTCTCTTGCTGCTCGTGCTTTGGCTGTGAAGTTCAGGAAACCATTTCCTATTACAAGGTCCTGTAGATGCTTTCCTACATTATCTTCCAAGGTCTTTATGGTTTTGGCTCTTATAAATTTAGATCTTTGATCCATCTTGAGTTGACTTTTGTATAAGGTGTGAGATGGTATTCTTCTCTCATTCTTTTGGAAATGGATATCCACTTCTCCAAGCACCACTTGTTAAAGAGGCCATTCTCTCCCACCTGAGTGGGCTAGGTGGCCTTGTCGAATGTCAGATGACTATACATGCGAGGATCTATATCAGAACACTCAATTCGATTCCACTGGTCAGCAGGTCTATCCTTGTGCTAATACCATGCAGTTTTGATCCCTGTAGCTTTGTAACATGTTTTAAAGTCCGGTAATGTGATACCTCCAACTTCATTTTTCTTTTTCAATATGTCTTTGGCAATTCGGGGCCTCTTACTTTTCCAAATATATTTTGTGGTTAGTTTTTCCAGTTCCTTAAAATATAGTGTTGATTTTTATTAGGATTGCATTAAATCTGTAGATTAGTTTGGGTAGGATAGACATCTTGATGATGTTTAGTCTTCCTATCCATGAACAGGGAATGTTTTTCCATTTATTTAAGTCTTCTTTGATTTCCTTTAACAGTGTTGTGTAGTTTTCTGTATATAAGTCCTTTACATCTTTTGTTAAATTTATTCCTAGGTATTTGATTCTTTTAGTTACTATTGTAAATGACATTTTTTTCTTGACTTCCTCCTCCGATTGCTCTTTACTGGTGTACAGAAATGCAACTGATTTTTGAGCATTGATCTTATACCCTGCAACATTACTGAACTCCTTTATAAGTTCTAGAAGCTTTATTGTAGATTTCTCTGGGCTTTCTATGTATAGGATCATGTCGTCTGCAAATAATGAAATTTTTACTTCTTCTTTTCCAATCTGGATGCCTTTTATATCCTTTTCTTGTGTCAGCGCTCGAGCAAGTACTTCTAGGACAATGTTAAATAGGAGTGGTGATAATGGGCATCCTTGTCTTGTTCCTGATCTCAGAGGGAAGGCTTTTAGGATTTCACCATTGAAGATGATGTTATCTTTGGGTTTTTCATATATACCCTTTATCATATTCAGAAAGTTTCCTTCTATACCTATCTTTTGCAGTGTTTTTATCAGGAAAGTGTGCTGTATTTTGTCGAATGCTTTTTCTGCATCTATAGAGATGATCGTGTGATGTTTTTCTTTCAGTTTGTTTATGTGGTGTTGATTGATTTTCTTATATTGAACCATCCTTGCATACCCGGGATGAAACCCACTTGGTCATGGTGTATAATCATTTTGATATGTTGTTGAATGCGTTAAGCAAGTATTTTGTTGAGGATTTTAGCATCTAGGTTCATTAGAGAAATTGGTCTGTAATTTTCCTTTCTAGTGGTATCTTTGTTTGGTTTTGGTATGCGGGTAATGTTGGCATCATAGAATGAGTTAGGCAATATTCCTTCTACTTCTATTTTTTGAAAGATCTTAAGTAGAATTGGTGTTATCTCTTTTCGGAATGTTTGGTAGAATTCATCTGTGAAGCCATCTGGTCCTGGGCTCTTCTTAGTTGGGAGGTTTTTGATGACTGAGTCTATCTCTTTACCTGTAATTGACTTGAGTTGAGTTGAGTTGAGTTCATCAATTTCTTCTTTCATCAATGTAGGCTGTTTGTGCCTTTCTAGAAACTTGTCCATTTCCTCTAAGTTATCATTCTTGTTGGCAAATAATTTTTCAAAGTATCCTCTTATGATATTCTTTATTTCTGTGGGGTCAGTAGTGATATCCCCTTGCTCATTCCTTATTTTGTGTATTTGCATCTGTTCTCTCTTTTTCTTTGTTAGTCTGGCTAAGGGTTTATCAATTTTATAGATACTCTCAAAGAACCAGCTTTTGGTTTTGTTTATTTTTTCTACTGCTTTCTTATTCTCTATTTCATTTAGTTCTTCTCTGATCTTTGTAATTTGCTCCTTTCTACTTCCTTTAGGTTTAGTTTGTTTTTGTTTTTCTAATTCTTCCAAGTGTGCAGTTAGGTCTTCAATTTTAGCTCTTTCTTCTTTTTTAATATATTTATGGCTATGAACTTCTCTCTCAGGACTGCTTTCACTGCATCCCATAGGTTTTGATACGTTGTGTTGTCGTTTTCATTAGTTTCCAGGTTGTTACTGATTTCCTTTGAGATTTCCTCCTTGACCCACTGTTTTTCTAAGAGTGTGTTGTTTAACTTCCATATCCTTGTGCCTAAACTGTTTCTCTGGCCCTTAGAGATTTCCAATTTCATTCCATTTTGATCAGAGAAATTACTTTGTATAATCTCAATCTTTCTGAAGTCATTGAGAGTTGTTCTGTGGCCTAGCATGTGGTCTATCTTGGAGTAAGGTCCATGTGCAGTCGAGAAGAATGTAAATCCTGCTATATTTGGGTCTAGTGTTCTGTATATGTCTATGAAGTCCAGGTTCTCCAATGTATTGTTGAGAGTCTTTGTTTCTTTATTGATTCTCTGTCTAGATGTTCTGTCTAATGATGATAATGTTGTATTAAAGTCCCCTGTTATAATTGTAGAGGCATTTATTTCTCCACTTAGTTTTTCCAGAGTTTGCCTCATGTATTTTTATGCACCCCGATTAGGTGCGCAAATGTTTATGATTGTTCTCCCTTCTTGAAAGATTACCCCTTTTACTAACATATAGTGTCCATCTTTGTCTCTTACAATAGTTTTGCATTTAAAGTCTATTTTATCTGATATTAGAATAGCTACTCCTGCCCTTTTTTGGCTATTGTTAGCTTGTAAAATTGTTTTCCAGCCATTTACTTTCAGCCTCCTTGCATCCCTGGGTTTAAAGTGAGTTTCTTGTAGACAGCATATAGATGGATCATGTTTCTGTATCCATTCTGCCTATATGTGTCTCTTGAGTGGTGAATTTAATCCATTAACATTCAGTGTTATTACTAGCAATGAATTTCTTACTTCAGCCATATTTTCTCTGTATTAATGTATGTCATATGTTGTTTTGTTTCTCTTTTTGTCTTTTTATTTGTTTTTAAACTCTCCTCCAACTCTCTCTCCCTTGATTTTTCCTTTCAACTTGTAGAACTTCCTTTAGTATTTCTTGAAGTGCCAGTTTCTTATTGACATACTCTCTTAATTTCTGTTTATCTGTGAATATTTTGAACTCTCCATCATTTTTGAATGCCAGTTTTGATGGATAGAGAATTCGTGGTTGGAAGTTTTTTTCTTTTAGCACTTTGACTATGTCATGCCACTGTCTTCTTGCCTCCATGGTTTCAGCTGAGAAATCAGCACTTAATCTTATTGTGCTTCCCTTGTATGTGATGGTTCTCTTTTCTCTTGCTGCCTTAAGTATTTTCTCTTTGTCTTGAGCATTGGACATTTTGACAAGTTTATGTCTTGGCATTGGCCTTTTGGGATTTATATTGTTTGGGGTGCGCTTTGCTTACTGGATCTGCACATCCATCTCTCTCAATAGGGTTGGGACGTTTTCAGCCATTATTTCCTTCAACATTCCCTCTGTTCCCTTTCCCTTCTCTTCTCCCTCTGGGATGCCCATGATGCGTATGTTTGCGCATTTTGTGTTGTCAGTTAAATCCCTGAATCCCTGCTTGATTTTTTCTAATTTTGTCTATCTGTTCGACTATCTGGTTGATTTCAGCTGTATTGTCTTCCACTTCATTAATTCTTTCTTCTGCCTGTTCAAATCTGCTCTTATGTGACTTCAGCGTCTTTTTTATTTCTTGGGTTGTGCCTTTGATCACCATCATATCCGTTATCTTTTTGCGTATGTTTATAATTTCTTCAATATGTTATCTCCGTGTCTTCTTTATATCCTTAATTTCTTCCTTCACTTCATTAAGATTGTTCATGATATTTGTTTGGGAATCTTTGATTAGTTGTTTGATGTTCTGCATATATTCCTGGTTGTTAGTTTGTTCATTGGAGTGGACCATGTCTTCTTGTTTCCTAGTGTGGTTTGTAATTTTTTGTTGCCCTCTAGTCATCATTTTATCTTGCTGGGTTTATTCAGTTCATTAGTTTCTCTCTCCTCTAGAGTTTTATTTAGTTGGTCGTTCTGTGTGTGTGTTGTTTTCTCTTTGACACTTTTTCTTCTTATTTTGTTTCCTTGCTTCTTTCTATGTTACCTGATATTTCTCTCTTTCTTCAATTCCTCATTTGTGGAGTCCTCTAACTTTATACAGTGTATCAGGGAACGATTTTTCAGGATATCCAACCTTTCACTTTTAACCTGGTTGTGTCCTTATGTTTGAGGTGAGTCTCTTGTAGACAGCATGTAGATGGCTTATATTTTTTTCATCCACTCTATCAGTCTATGTCTTTTAATTGGGCAATTCAAGCCATTCATATTCTATGCTATTAGTGGAAAGGCATTAATTATCTCATCCATTTTGTCCTTTAGCATTTGGTTGTCATATCTTACTATTGTATGTCTTTTACTCTTTAATTTACCCTTCTTAATAATATTCATTTCTACAATCTTCTCCAAATATTTCACCCTTTTGTTGCTGTTGTTGTTTTTTGTTTCTTTTTTCCTTTCAGACTTCAGCACTCCTTTACCATCTCTTGTAATTTTGGTCTTTTGCTTACATATTCTATCAGTTTTTGTTTGTCTGCAAAGACTTTGAACTCACCCTCATTTTTTTTTTTTTGGCTTTTATAAAGGTGATTTATTTGAGGTAAACACATAGAATTCTCAGGCTGTGACATGTCCAAATCAAGCCACATTTATCAGAATGCTCTGGGTTCTGTGGTTCTAGGTTCTTGGCTATGTCTCATAAAAGAATTTAAGGTCATGCCACAAGGCAGGCAAGGGATTAAGCAGTTTACTAATATACAAGAAAAGAGATAAGTATACAATCCAAGACATTGATTGTGGGCATGGTACAGGGTAAGACACTCACATGTGTGGCCTGAGGTTAGGCATTTTTAAGACCATTCCTCCTCCACTTTTTTAATGTTAAGGAGGGGCCCCAGCTGTTTGCTGTTCTGATTGGTTGTCCCCCCCATTAGCTCTCAGAAGGCTTGTTGTTTGACAGTTTCCATGGCTTCCCCTTGACCCTGGAAAGAATTCCTAATGGAACCTCTTGGCCAGGGTCTCAGCAGGGTATTTCTAACTTTTTCTTAAGTAGCAGTCTTCCCTTCAGCAGGTTTCTGGGTGGGATCTTATGACCCGATTCTATTCCAGGTCCCATCCATCTTTCTCTTTCCCTATACTAACCTGTCTCAACTCTCCTTTCAGAGAATTTGCACCCTTGTTCTTATGGGGGAGTTGAAGGGCAGTGACCATTCTTCTGTAGTTGCTTCCTGTTGGTTATGGGGAGTAGGCCCTGTCTGATAGAGTGTAAAATACTCTGGCTAGTCTATTCAGGTTGAGGGAAGATAGTTTCAGCACCATGGTAGGAATTGGATAAAATCCCTGTGCATTAGTCAACCAAAGAGGTGCTGATGTAAAGTACCAGAAATAAGTTGGGTTTTATAAAGGGTATTTGTTTGGCATAGAAGCTTACAGTTATCAGGCCATAAAGCATAAGTTACTTGTCTCACTAAAGTCTGTCGCCATGTGTTGGAGGAAGATGACTGCTGACATATGCAAGGATTCATGTTTCCTCTTCCTCTTAAGGCTCTGTAGTCCCAGCTTCTTCTTTTACCAGCTGTAGGCTGAGATAAGTCTCGACTCTCTACCAGGGCTCAGCTTCCTCTCCAGGCTCAACTGCTCTTCTATCTCCACAAGGCCAGCTGTAAACTATTAGGCAAACAGCTGGTGTCCTCCTGAGACCACTGTGGTGTCTAATGGAGCCTTCTCTCTTTCCTCTGTTTCTTTATGTATTTACTTCTTGGGGCTCCAGCATTAAAACTCCAACCAACTTGTCTGTCTTGTCATTTTCTCTGTTAGTCCCCACCCACCAAAGGGATGAGGACTCAATGTCCTACTGATGTGGCCCAATCAAAGATTTAATCTTAATTTAATCAAGTAAGAATGAAACCTCTGAATCCAATACAATCTAATGAACCCAGAGGAACAGACCAATTTACAAATATAATCCAATATCTATTTTTGGAATTCATAAATAATACCAAACTGCTACACCATGCATGACATTTTCTCTCTTCTCTTTCTGTTCCCATCTTTTCCAGTTCAGGTGTTCTGCCTTTGAAATCACCAACTCTGTCTTTAAGCAATTCAAATTTGCTCTTCAAACATGCCTCTAATGTATTTTTAATCTCATCCATCATGTCTTGCATTCCCATAAGTTCTGTTACTTTTCTTTGCAAAATTTCAAATTTTTCTTTATGCTCACCCAGTGTCTTCTTAATATCCTTTATCTCTTTAGTCATATTTACTTTCAATTCTTTGAATTGATTTAGGAGAATTACGTGATTATCATTGATTAGTTTTCTTAAATCCTTCATCCCTTCAGGCTATTTGGCTTGCTCCTTTGGCTGGGCCATCAATTCCTGTTTCCTAGTATGGCTTGTTGTTTTTGCTGATGTCTAATCATCTGAATATGATGGTGAATTTACTCTGATGGCCAATTTTTCTCACTTGGCTTTTTTTTACTTTTGCTGCTCATCTCTGATATTTGGTTCAACTTATTCTAATTCTTTAAAATTTCCCAGTTTAAATTACCAGAATCAGATCAGGAATTTACTAATGAGGTACAGATTTTCTCACAGGAGTTTGGTTTAAGAGAGTCCTAAAAGCAGTTTTTATCCATGTAATTTCCAGACCAGCCAGCTGATGCTGCTCATTAACATACCTTTCCATGGAGGTGTTTCTTTTATTCTCTGCTTTCCTGTGTTTTGGTCTGGCCAGAATTGAGATTCAAAGCAGGCTCTGCTGCCTGAATTCCCTGAAGAAAAGCCCCCTGACTACTCCCCTTCCATTTTTCCTTGCAACAGCTGACAGGGAGATAGATGTCTGTTCCCCTCTCAGTTGGCTGCAGTTAACCAAGGATTTTACCCCAACTTAATATCTTAGGGGTAGGGGAAGTAACCTTTCCTGGCTGTTGCAGGGATTTGGTAAATCATCTTTGTTGTTTTTGTTTCTTCTGTCCCTCACCCTCCTGGGGGTTTTGTAGCACTGTCCTGGTCTGCTGACTCAAAAAGCAGGTCCCGTGGACAGGTTTTGGCTCTTTCTTTTTTTTTGGTGAGAGAGTTGAACCCTGCCTGCCTACTCTTATGCCATCTTGCCTTAACTTGAAAGTATATATTTTTTAAGATTCCACTACTGATTTTGCCTCATGGGCTTTGAACAAAACCTTCCCTCCAAGACAAACCCAGCTGATCAAAATCAGTGATAAGTGATCTGACCACATACCACTGGAGTTTGGAGGGCTAGGATTTATAGCCCACCTTTCCATGAGCAAGCTGCTCCAGGAGCTTACTCCAGACTGCTGCCTTTCATGAGCATAGGGGTTGTGAAAGGTAGCCTCTGTAGAGAGGGTAAAACTCCCTGGTTTTTGTCATGGTTTATAAATCTCCTGCTCTAGTTCTTCCTTGTATGCTGTGGTGTGCTACTAGACACTGGAGTTTAAATATTTGATTCAGATATATCCTCCCAGTTGAAGAGTTGTTTTGTTGGGGGGGGGTGGTTGATTCCTAGAACTTCTTACTCCACTAACTTCTCACAATCCTCTCAGAATAATATTCTTTTAAGGTCATTCCACTAAAAGAGCATGGTAAAAGATTCATTGATACTCCAGAGGAATTTAATCTGATTCTCAGAAATGGGGGGGACAGAAGACATTGTGGGCAGGCCAATCCAGTTTTGCTAAGTGAATTCAGAGAAGTACCCTGAGAAATAATGCACCCAAGGGATCACTGAGAATCTAGATCCATTTCTCATTGTAAGGAGTATCCACAAATGCCAATGAATTAAATGACAGCCCAGATGAAAAGTTCTTGGGCTTTAACCTAAATCCTAATATAAACAGTGTCCAGGTTGGGAGAAAAATACAAAAAGCCTTCTCTTAAAGAAAGAGCTCTTGTGTGATAGTTAAGTGCAGTAGGCAGTCAGATAAAGATACCTTACCCCTTTCTCATTCTATGGCAGCTGTAAGAGCAGCTCTATCCTTATAGCCTTGCATTGCCCCCACCCCACAAATTATTATTCTAATGTGCTGTGAGGCCAGAGCTGTCAGAAACCATTCACACTTTTGCCCCATGCACAGATCTAACCCTTCATTCTTAGATCTCTCCTGTTACAGCTAACACCTGATAAAACATAACAGCTCTGCTGATTCTCAAAATCCCCAACATCTTCATACCCAACTTTTCTGCTGCAAGGCTGTTTCTGCCACCCCAGGGCAGACCTCCTCACCTGGTTTGTGACCTTTCCTGCCTGCTCACTCTCTGGGTAGCTGCTGTGGTCACAGCTTCTCCCATTGCTGAGGCCCTTGGTACATGTGTCCCTCTTGCTGTTGAATTAGTCACATGTGGTATTTGTTGGCCTTTACAAGAGGCATCACCCCACTAATGATAACATCCTCAATCATTCCTAAATAAGTAAATAAGTCCACCGATATTTACTGAGGGAGGGCTAAGTATGTGTGAGGAAATAGCAGGTATATCTGTAGATAAAGACAAAAACCCGTGTTCTATATATTGACATTCTTGTGGAGAAGACAGAAAAACATATAATAAAAAAATGGAATTATAAACTATTTTAGATACGGGTAACTACCAAGAACAAAAAATAAAATAGAGAGAAGGGATTGAATGTGTGGGATTGAATATGTAGAATTAAAATGCCAGTTATGACTCAATAGTGATTTTGATATTGAAATCAAGATTTGAAAAATGGAAGGGGGTCTAGAGGGCATTCTGGTGGAAAGTATCCCAGGCCTATCATTGTGGTATCCCCCAAGGAAACTTCCAATGAGCTTGTTTGGAAATAGGGCATTGAAAATATAACTGATCAGGTCAGTCTGGGTCCTATTCTAATATGACTCTTGACCATCTAAAAATAGTGGGATTTGACACACAGAGAGATACAGGGGAGAAGGTAATATGAAAAGAGTGGCAGAGATTGGCATTGTGCTGCCACAAGCCAATGAACACCCACGATTTCCAGTAACCAACAGAACCTAGGAAGTAGCAAGAAAGGAGCCTCTCTTAAGGCCTTAAGAGAGAGCATGGCCATGTTGCAACTTGATTTCAGTCATCTCTCCTCTAACACTGTGACACAAGAAATTACTATTGCTTTAAGACACCAAGTCTGTGATGATTTGGAATGGCAGTGCTAGGAAACTAATCCAAACCACAAGAGAACCAAAGGTAGTCTAGCAGGTGAGCAAGGAGGCGAGGTACAAGGGATAAAGTCAAGGAGGCCAGATCATGGGAGTCCTGTATTCATGGTAAACTCAAAGATGTTTCTCTGATATGATTTAAAATTCTGTCCTGAGTAGAGGAGTGGCATGTCAGGATCTCTATGGCCACAGTGCTAAGAAATTAATTGAAGAGCAATGAAAACCAGGAACAAACTGGGAAGACTATTTCAGTAATGATGGCAAGTGCTGATGGCATCTTTGGACAGAGTGTCAGATTAGGATGCATTGAGGAAATGGAACTGAAAGGATTTGCTAATTGCTTAGATGTGGTATGTGAAAATGAGGCATCAAAAATGATTCCACAGTTTTGAGCTGTGAAGCTGGAAACCTGAAGTGGCCATATGGAAAAGATTGTGGGTAGAGTTTTGTTGTTGTTGTTGTTTTGTGGTACTGGGGCTGGGATTGAACTCAGGACCTCATAAGTGGGAAGCCAGTGCTCAACCACTGAGCCACATCGGGTCCCCTGAGTTGGTTCTTTCTTTTGATTGCTTGTTGTTTGTCTTTGTTTTTAGAAGGCACTGAAAACCAAACCTGGGAACTCTCTGCTTGAGCCATATCCTTCCCCAGGTAGAGTTTTTTTGTTGTTGCTGTTTTTATTTTTATTTTTTTAGGTCAGCATAGTTAGTGAATTGCAATAGTAAGCACTAAGATGTAGACTTATTGCTCATTCCTCATTTGTTTAGCAGGCTCTTGGCTAGCAGTGGGGGGTGATGTCTTGTTTTTTTAAGGAAAGATGACAAAAAACTGATTAGGGGAGACTCAGCATCAGTCATGATGCCCATCAGCCAATCACTAAGGATACACTACCTGCTGTACTTGAGAATTTACTAAGTAGTTACAAAAATTTCTGGACAGAAGATTCATTTTTGTCAAAAAATCAGATTTTGAGTTTGATTCAAAGATATCCAAAGCCAAGGCAAATTCCAGCTTTCCTGAATATATTAAGTAAATCTAAAATGTATATAAATTGGAATCCAGCCTTCTTTCCTGGTGTTTGTATAACTTACAACCCCTTTTATTCAGATTTTTTATTTGGTGCTCAATCTGTGTGCTGTTTTCTAGTGAAAATAGAAGAAGAGTTACCATCAGTCTAAATATATGTCCCTGTTTGGAGATCTATGCAGCCTGCCCAGTAAGCAAATATAATTGCTTATTGAACAAGTCTTTATCCTTTAACCATGAACCACCAGTAAAATTAATACAAATTCAATGACATATGTCATGGGTTTTGGAGGAGTCAATAGCAAAGACAAGCCTCCAATTGGTTCATTGTTGGGAAAAACATCTGTGGAGAATAATTTAAATATGTATATATATATATGTCAATATACATATGCATATTAAAAGGACAGCTTTCCTTTTGCTTAATAGAATTTCAAGGTGGATGCTCTCATATGGAAGTCTGAAATATCAGAACATGTTTTTATGGCCAGTTTAATATATGTTTTGGGGCATAAGACCTCATGTTACTACAAATTAAGTGTGAAGTAGGAACAATGCATTAAAGCATACTGGACAAACTCTACTTCATCACTATCTACGGTTATTCCCTGGGATGCACAGACATGAGAGGATTGGCAAGAGTCTACAAAGGATACATAGACTCTAGAATGTCTTGCTTAAGGTACCCACCTACTTTGGAATTCAAATGTCAGAATACATTCCAGCAGCCAAAACCGCCACTGAATTTATTATTTTTTCAGTGATTCCTCCCTATCTTCCTGCCAGAAATGTTTATTTCCTTTCAACAAAAGGAAAGTCATTGTATTTTCCTCTATCAAAAGGAAATTCCTTCTATTTTTCCAGACAGCATTATTGCATCGATGATTGCTGTGAGTATGCTTTAAAAATAATCAATATATGTTGCAATATTATTTACTCAAGTACCAGTTTTCCATTACTAACCAATTTATTAACCTCTTTGGTGTGTCTAGAATTTTAAGCTGGAATATCCATTCATAGTGCTGCTAATGTCTCAGCTACATATAATGAGAAGGTACTGAGAAAATAACTGTCAAGTAATTTGGCCAGGTCCTCTCAGAAGACTGTGATGTTCAGGGAAGAGAGAAATAGAGATCTATACACCTTGTTGTTTTACTAAGACAGGGTATTTTCAAGAAAATCGTAATGCATTCATCAATATATGATCATCTGTAGATTTCAATGGTCTCACCTACCCCAAATCCAGGAAAAACATCATCCACCAATCTCATTCCCCTTAAACATATAATGATTTTAGGAGTACACATTCATCACAATCTCCCATAGTATCACAGCATGGAACCAGTAAGAAAGTACACACTTTTACTAGGATTTTGAGGAAACTTTTGTATTAAAAAGAAGATACTAGTATTACCATGATTAAATCAATTTTATCATTCTACAAAAAATGATTATTCTACAAAATATCTATATTTTTGAACACTTGAGAAATTTTCAATAGATTTTTAAAACATTTTCAAACAATTTCTTCCAGGCTTGTCATCGTCCCCAAAGCCTAATTTGTATCAGATTTAGTGAAAAACACTGTTTCTGTCAAGGCAGAATTTAGATTTCACAGTGGTTTCTGTAATGCAGATATTTCACCAATATTACAATTAATTTGGTGAGGCAAAATTATTGAATTAAGTATTCAAATGTTAAATAAATATTTGAATTTCAGATATCTAAATTGAACCAGTATTTGAGATTTTATGTTTTGTTTAATTTTATGCATTCCATTTAACATATTCCATGGTGTTTTATACAAAGGTAATTCTTGGATTCTTGATTCTTTCACTTCACATATAAATTCTGCTATGGAGAGTAAAATTAAGGCAGAAAAATAAAACCAATATGTGCCATTGCTACTTGATTTCATTGTCAAGTGCATATAGATTTTGTCTACACTGTAAGTCTAAGCAACAGATATTTGATCAAGAACTACTATGAATAGCTCTGGAAAATAGTGGAAAATATACATTAAGATATTGATGAGTTTTGGAAAATGTACCTAATCTGAACACATGGCATCTCAATGTAAATATTGCCTCTAGCTTTTGAGGCAAAGCTATACATGATAACACTTTTTTTTTTTAAACTCTCAAAATGAATAATAGATCAATGACAGTCCAGAAAAGGAAAGAACAGTACACATTTGAATAATATAAGGACACTTCAACAGTGATAAGATCACTTCACTCAATTGCAAAAAAAAGGACAGAATGTGGATAAAAGGAAGAGAGAAGAAATTGAATGTGATAATGTAAATAGTCAGGAAATATAGAGAATGAGTGACTATTGCATGTACTAACAGAACACAAATAAATGTGATGCCCATAGAAGGGTTTATTTTTACATAATAGTAGGAATGCAGAGTTGGGTAAATTGTGGAGAAAATTGTATATTTTTTTCTGAATTTAAATTGTGTATTACCTAAGCAGTAGACCATAGGGAAACTTTAAAATTTCTACAGGTGATATGATGAGAAAAAACAAGTGATAATGGTGTGTAAACCACATTCAGATATGATAGCTCTCTATTGACACTGAATGTAAGTGATGAGATTCAAGTAAAAGCTCAATTTCAGCAATTTTAATCTGAATAGCTAGGAAAAGTATATAAATAAAATACAATGCATGTGA
>JAQZBX010082881.1:0-13467 GCA_029593785.1 Cabassous unicinctus
CCAACTTTTGGCAATTGTGAACAATGCTGCTATGAACATTGGTGTGCATATATCTGTTTGTGTCTTTGCTTTCAGCTCTTCTGGGTATATACCCAGTAGTGGAATTGCTGGATCATATGGAAGATCTATCGTTAGTTTTCTGAGGAATCGCCAAACTGTTCTCCACAGTGGCTGGACCATTCCACAATCCCACCAGCAGAGGATGAGGGTTCCTATTCCTCCACATCCTCTCCAACACTTATAGTCAGATTAGCAGATTTTAAAGCAGCTGTTTTACCAGGTAAGAATCATTGTCATCCCTGCCAACGATTAAGGAGAAGAGTGGTATCTCCAGCCACAGTGGCTTCCTTGAGTTTCTTGAGCACTCTGAATTTTATCCTGCCTCAGGACACTTGCACCTGCTATCTCCCCTGCCCAGTACACTCTTCCCCGGGAGATATTAGCAAGTCACCTTTGTTTACTTCTTTCAGGCTTTTGTTCAAATATCACCTGTCAGTGAGGCCTTTCCCTTAAAAGAAGGGTCTTTATTTGAGTCATCACTGTCTCCACCACCCAGAACAGTGTCTGACAAATGTTACGTGATCAATAAGTAATTGTTCATTGGAGGGAAGTGATTCTAAACTCATTCTTGGTTAACAATCCAACACTATCTGATTCTCTGGTCTTTCTACAACAACGTATACCCATCTCCCTGTAGCTGCAGCACATTGAGTTACTTAAAGGTTCTTTCTTTTTGCCTGAAATGATCCTCCTCCTGGATTTTTTTTCTAAAATGGCACCTCTTCAGAGAGGCTTTCCAGACCTTATATGAATTAATAAGGACCCACAATTACTTTGTATGACTCTGTTTTAATTCTCTGTGTATCACTTATCGCTATAAATTTTTTTTGATTGTTTGTTTATATTCTGCTAGCCTCCTCTAGAATAAGGAAAGCAGGTACCTGGTATGTATTATTCACCACTGTATACCCTGAAAACAGAGTCTGTCATACATTATATACTCAATATATTTTCTTGAAGTAGCTTCAGTTTCTTCACCCTTAAAATTGGGTGAATAGTACATTCCTCAGAGGAATGTTGTGGGGATTAAAAGAGTTAATAAACGTAAAGTGCTTAGACCAGTGATTGGCAAAAATTAATAGCTCAACTACTATTAACCCTAGTAAAATTATGTTTTAGTGTATTATAGAAACTTTACTGAATTGTAGAAATAACAGCAACAATTTGGGCCTGACTCTCCTCATACTCAAAGGCACTCTTTACAAAGGGGTCCACACCCATGGAATGTGCATCAAGACTTGAAAGTGTCTTTTGGGGGCAACATATTCAATCCCAACAGATTTCACAGCAGCTATTGCAAAGATGCCCAAAAACTAAGAAAAGAGAGTCATAATGCACACATGGAGAATCTCAGAAGAGAAGTAGAAGCTACTAAAAAGGAATTCTTAAAGTAAAAATAAAAATCTGAAACAGAGAAAAAAAACACTGTATGAAAGCAATTGGAGATGGCAGAAGAAAGGGAATGAACAGCAGATAAGTCGAAATTATCCAATATGAAGAACAGAGAGAAAAACTATTTTAAAAAATGAAAAAGCCTAATCTTTGAGGAAAATAACTAAGCAATCCAACATACATATAATTAGAGACCCATAAGAAGAGGAGAGAAAGGATAGGCAGAAAATAATCTGAAAAATAATTTTTTTCTTAAATTTGGTGACCAATATCAACTAACAGACCCAAGGAGCTCAGTGAACCACAACCAGGAAATGTTTTAAAAGTCTATGTATATTATAAGTATATTGTACTAAAATTGCTAAAATTAAAGATTAAAAAAGATTTGGAAATATCCAGAGAAAAACCCATATTCTGTACAAGAAAGCAATGATTCCAATGAGAGTGTAATTGAGTCAGGGACATTGAAGTCCAGATGACAAAGAAACAGCATCTCTAAAAGTGCTAGCGGAAAAGTCCTGTTGGACCAGTATCTTGGGTGCCAGAGCAGCTATGGCAAATGCCACAAACCGGTTTTGGCTTAACGACAGGAGTTTAGTGGCCCGCAGCTTTGAGGCTAGAAGAAGTCAGACTCAACATCCTGGGAGCTTTGCTTTCTCCAAGTCAGTCTGTTCTGGTGCTGGCCTCAGGCCATCCTCGTGTTCCTTGGTCTCTTTCTCTGCCTCCTCATGTGGTGATGTCCTTTCCTTCCTGGCTCTGGGGCTTCTGTGTTCCCTTTATGAGGCCTCCAGTAATACAGGTTAAGCCCACCCTGATTCAGCTGGCCACACCTGAATAGCACCTTCAAAGACCGTGTTCACAAAGGAGTCCACACCCTGACTCACTTTGACCTGTTCAAAAATACTGTTTACAATGGATTCAAACCCACATTAAGAACATGTCTTTTCTGAAGGACATGATTCAATCTACCATACTAACTATTCAACAACCAGTGAAAATATCTTTAAAAATAAAGGCAAAATAAACAAATGCATTTTTAAAAAATGTAAGACAAATAAACAAATGCTAAGATAAACTGACCCTCCCTTCAAGAAATGCTATAGGAAGTTCTTTGGCCTGAAAGGAAATAACACTGATGGCATCTCAGATATGTAGGGAGGCAGAGGGAGCACCAGAATTGATAAATGTAGAACACAGGGAAATCATAAACACTTCAAACACTGCTGATGCCCTAGCAGGCATCACACCACCTTTATATTTAGGAAAGCTAAATGCCTAGTATAATGGAGAGATGCCAAGTGGTAATGGTAAGTGGAGAAAGAAGGTAGACCAAACTCTCTTGAGGCAGAGTAAGTGATGCATCCAAAGACTCCCATGAACTGTGGGAAAAACAATGATGGTGGTTATACAAAACCATTTCCTGTATGGCTTCCTAATGACACTAAGAGGAAAGTTTATAAAGTGAAACAAGGCTCTTGTAGAGCTCCTTATCACACATTAGGGGGCATTATGAATCTATTTCCTGAAGACCTTGGGGATACCACTGTACCTGGTGCTGCAGGAGCCACGTGATGGAGAGAAATTGAATGACTTGGGAGAAGCTTCCCTGAGGCTCTCACTGATGGGGATTCTATGGCTCTGTCCAGGACATCCTTCTTTGGAGACCAAAGCAGGAGTTATTCACATCCAACAGCCTAAGGTACCAGCGGGACCCTGAGGAGGTGAGAAGCCATTAGTTATGCTGTTCTGTGTGAGGGTGTCTGTGAGTGTGAATATTTATTTCCATCCCAAAGGGGATTCTGGTTGACCTGGACCAGACAAGAGGATTCTCAGGGAACAGAGAAGAGCGGGCATGCCATTAAGTGTAGTCTGAAGAGAAAAGGTAGAACTAAGCCAAATCCTTGACGAAGAGCCATGGATCTAATTGGAGAGTCAATGGGGGAAGGGGCAGGGATATGTGTAGAGAGGCACTCTGGCTACGGGGCATCTTTTAGATGTGGGAGTATGAAAATGTGACCCAAAAGAACAATGCCAGGGCAAGGAGAGTTCCTCCTTGAGACTTATTTGACTTTGCTCTGGAAGTTCATTTCTTTCCTTTGGCATTAATAAGAGAGACTAGGAAGCTTCTTGGGTTTTACAGCCCATCAGTCTGCTCTGATATATATGGCCATGGGAAGACCACTGGGAGGTTCCTAAAAGGACAGAAACAGAACCAACATCTCTGTGAGTGCCAGGAACAGGGATGAGAGGCTCTGCCTATATTATTCTCTTTCCCTTATGGATTGAACCCCTGTTCTTTATTAATTCATCAGAGGTACAAAAATGGGGAAGATAAACCCTAGACTTTCAAAGAACACATAATCTAACTAGGAAGATAGAAATCTTGCAAAACATCTCGGTATGAAACTGGTTCCACAGTGCATGTCTGTAAAAGCTTCTGAGGCCACTTAGTGAAGACAGAGATTAGCCATCTGGGTTATGGTGAGCAGAGAAGGCACATGCAGAAACGGGGACAAATAAAATCTATGTTAAAGTAAGATGATAATCACCAAGTAAAGAAAGAGTTTTTGCCTGTAGACCAAAATGCATGAGTCTGAAAGTTGGCTTTTCTGATGATTCTCTGAGTCCATACAGCTTAACCACAAGGGTTTTGAACTCAGGACTAGAAATGAAAGATGCAATCACACAAGAAAGCGTTTATGTACTAGACTAAGGATCCTCTACCTCTTGCCAAGCACCCTGTCCAGCCTTCCCCACCAGAGAGGTCACCAAGGTGTCTGCCTTGAGGTGGAAGTCTGGTCATTCAGAGCTGCTGTGAGAAGGAGACCCCACTGCCTCTGTGAAGGCTGGGAGCTAAAAGGGTGAACCTCTGCCAGGTCCCAGGACTTCCTGGAACAACGACCTCAGGGTACAAGAGAATCAGTTATGTGCAAATCAGTTACGGGGCATTAGCCACTTCTGATGTCACTGGGGTATGCCTCACATAGATACAGGGGATGCAAAATTGGTGGATGAGCAAAGCCTAAGGGAGATCCCAGGGTGATATGTTGTCTGAGATACAACTAGGCACTGTTCTCTCGGAACATCTGCTCAGAAGGAAAGGACAGAGAGAGTCATGTATTGACTTTGCTTCGCTGACCATGTGGAGCGTCTTATAAGAATACCTCATACTTCTTCCTTTGTGGAGAGGAAACTGAAGGTTTGGCAAGGCATGGGGCAACAAATGAGTGAGGCCTTGAAGATAGAGCTGGCAAGAGAAGAGAGCTCGGGTGGCTGTTCCAAGAGGAGGAGACGTTAGATGCAAAACGTAGAGATGAGAGGAAATAGGATTTTTTCTCAAAAATGATACATATCTTCTTTCCCAAATTATATTTGGAGAATTAGCTAGATAGATTGATTGATTAATAGTCTATAGATAGATGGATGGATGATAAGTAAATAGATGATAGATTGAAAGTAGATGATGATAAAGATAGTGAGAGATAGATAGATAGATAGATAGACAGACAGACAGACAGATAGATGATATTGATTGAGAAAGGGAGACAGAAACAAACAAATGCTGCACATGCTTCTTGGGTTAAGGACGGCAACATAATCTAAGGATATTGCTTCTCTGGAAACATGCTGCAGATACAGATGGAAAGAAATGAGTAAATGGAAGGGGGAAAGAGGAAAAAGGGAAGGAGAACTGGGAGTGAAAACAAGGAAGCAATTTAGTTAATTACTGCTTGGTCTGGAGGAGTTGATCACGTAAGTTGATCTGGAACCATCACAAAATAGATGAAAGGGCTCAAGCTGTTGGAGCTGGTGTTTCCTCTTGCTCCAGGGGCTCTGAGAGAAAAGTGCAGACTCAGAGTGAAATGAGAGGCAAATCAGGGATCAGGCAGGTTGGCATGAAGTCTCCGTGGGAGGCGACTAAGTGGGACTCCGTGTGCTGTGCATCTGGAAAAGTAAACTTTAGAGGCATGGGAAATCTTAGAGGTATTCCAGCTCAACTCCCTAATTTATAGAAGCTACAAAATTGGAATACAGAAAAACTTAAGTAACTTGACTAAAGTAACAGCTAGATAAAACTTGAAGTTAGAATAATTTAAATAATCTTTATTTAATATTATTTCATCTTTTTAGAAGTTATGATTTCTTGTTGTCATTTATATGTCCACTTAAAAATCTGAGTTTCTTAAATAAAAGACAGTCTCTGTAATATACTGACACTGAGCATGATTTTTAAAATTTTTATTGTAATATGAATACAACTCAACATTTTCCATTTTAACTACTTTCAAGGATACAATTCAGTAGTATTAATTACATTCAGATGTTGTGCTATCACCCCCATCCATTATCAAAATTTTTCATTGCTCCAAGCCGAAACTTTGCACCCATTAAGCAATAATTGCACGTCACTGCCATGTCCTGGCCCATGGTAACCTGCAATCTACTTTCTGTCTCTATAAATGTGTTTCATCTAGGTATTTCATGTAACTAAAATCACACAATAGCTGTTCTTTTGTGTCTGGCTTATTTCATTCAACATGTCTTCAAGGTTCATTTATGTTGTACCATGTATCAGAAACTTCATGCCTTTTTACAGCTGAATAATATTCCCTTGTATGTATAGACTACATTTTGTTTATATATTCATCCATTGATGGACACTTGGGTTGATTCTACCTTTTGGCTAATGTAAGTTATGCTATTATTAACATTGGTGTACAAGGTCTGTTAAAATCACTGTTTTCAATTATTTTGGGTAGATACCTAGGCGTGGAATTGCTGAATCATGCGGTAAGTCTATGTTCAACTTTCTGAGGAACAGCCAGACTGTTTTCCACAGTGGCTGCATCAGTTTACAATCCCACCAGCAATGCACAAGAGTTCCAATTTCTCTGCATACTTACCAACACTTATTACTTTCCATTTTTAAATAATAGCCATCTTAGAGAGTGTGAAGTGGTATTGATTTGGGCAATTCCCTATGACTAATGATGGTTAACATCTTTTCATGTGCTTATTGGCCATTTGTATATATATATTTTTGAGAAATATCTATTCAAATCCTTTTCCCATTCTTAATTGGGCTGTCTTGTTGTTGTTGAGTTGTGGCAGTTCTATATATGTCCTTTTCACTTTCCTGAAAATGTCCTATGATATAAAAAGTGCAGCAGTTTGAGAATATTTTATGAATTCCAGAAAGAGAAAGATTATATTTGTAAACTAAACTATTCCTCTGGGTGTGATGACCTTTGATTACATTAAATTCAGTTGAGGGGCCTTTGATTAGATTACTTGATAAAGTTGCTTTAGGGCTTTTGATTGGACTACATCAGTGAGGCATGTCAGTGAGGTTGAGTCCCCACCCCCTTGCTGGGTTTGATATAAACAGACTCACAGGGACAGACAGAGGGAAAAATAGCCAGTATATTTGATTCTGAAATGTGAGAGAGAGGATTGCTTAAGCACAAAGCCCCCGAAAGGCTGGGCCCATCGAGCAGCTCAAGAGGAGACCAGCCCTGCTATATGCCTGATAGCTCACAGCTGAGCTTGGGAAGAGTGTGGAACAGCCAAGACTGATATAGGAGGTCCAGAAAGAGACAAGCCCTATGCCAGCTAGTGGCTGAAATCAGGAAGAAAGTGGAGCAGCTGAGCCTGAGAGAGGAAGCCCAGAAGGGAAGGAAAGACCAGGCAGAGATCACCCTCCATCTTGCTTCAACACTTGGCAGTTGACTTTGGTGAGAAAGCACCTCTTATGGTACCTTGAGATGGACTTTTCATGGCCTTGGAACTGTGAGCTTTTACCCCAAATAAATATCCTTTATAAAAGCCAACACAATTCTGGTACTTTGCATGGGCCATCCTTTGGCAAACTAAAACAGAAATGTTTTTAACATAAAATGACAAAGTCCATTTTATGTAATTTTTTTTCTTTTGCTGTTCATGCTTTTAGTGTCATATCTTAAAAATCATGGCCAAACCCAAGGTCTTAAGGGTATTCCCCTATGTTTTCTTCTAAGAATTTTTTAGTTTAGCTCTTTTGCTTAGGTGCTTGATCCATTTTGAGTTCCTTTTTTGGGTATGGTGTGAGGGGAAGGGTGCAGCTTCATTCTTTTTGCATGTGGACATTCAGTTTTCCCAGCACCATTTGCTCAAAAGGTCATTCTTTTTCCATGTAATATAAAACGGCATCATTCTTAAAAATCAACTGACCATACAAGTGTGGGTTCATTTCTGGAATCTTAATTTTATTCCTTTGATCTAAATGTTTACCTTTATGCCAGTACCAACTGTTTTGATTAATGTGGCTTTGTAGTAAGTTTTGAAATCAGAAAATGTGAGATCTCCAATTTTGTTCTTCATCTTCAAGAATTACTAAGTTATTTGTGGACCCTTGGGATTCCATGTGAATTTGAGGATCATCTTTTCCATTTCTACAAAAAAAGGCTGTTGAAATTTTGATAGCAATTGTGTTGAATCTCTAGACTGCCTTAGTATTGGCGTGTTAATAACATTGTCTTTCTATCCATGAACATGTGTCTTGCCATTATTTAACTCTTCTTTAATAACTTTCAGTAATATTTTATAGTTTTAGGTGCCTGAGTATTTCACCTCCTTGATTAAATTTATTCCTAGGTATTTTATTCTTTTAAATGCTATTGAAAGTGGAATTGTTTTCCTAATTTCATTTTCAGATATTTCACTGCTAGTATACAAAAACACAACTGATTTCTGAGTGTTAATATTGTACCCTGCAACTTTGCTGAATTCATTTATTAGCTCTGCTACTTTACTTGTGGCTTCTTTGAGACTTTCTATGTAAAGTGTCATGTCATCTATGAAGAGAGAGATAGTTTACTTCTTCCTTTCCAATTTGGATGCCTTTCCTTTTTCTTGCCTAAACTGTCCTAGCTAGAGCTTCAGTAGTTGAATAGTAGCCAGGAAAGTGGGCATCCTTGTTCTGTTCCTGATCTTAGGGGGAAAGCTTTCAGTCTTTCAACATTGAGTATAATGTTAGCTGTGGTTTTCTCATAAATGCCCTTGTCATGTTGAGGAAGTTCCCTTCTATTGCTATTGTTCTGAGTGTTTTTATTGTGAAAGTATGTTGGATTTTACCAAATACTTTTTCTGTATCAATTGAGATGGTGTGCTTTTTTCTTTCATTCTATTTCGTATGTTTTGTTACATTGATTGACTTTCTTATGTTGAACTATCCTTTTATTCCTGAGATAAATCCCATTTAGTAATGGTGTATGATCCTTTTAATATGCTGTTAGATTCAGTTTGCTACTGTTTTCTTGAGGATTTTTCCAGCTATATTCATAAGGGATATTGGTCTGTAATTTTCTTTTCTTGTGTTACCTTTATCTGGCTTTGGTATAAGGGTGACTCTGACCTCATAGAATAACTTAGGAGAAGGCCCCTCCTCCTCAATTTTTTGAAGCATTTAGGAAAAATTGCTGTTCCTTTCCTCTGTGGACAGAGAAGACACAATCTATGAATTCAATCTTTTAAAATTTATTGAAACTTGTTTTGTGAACTAACACATGGTCTATCCTGGAGAATGATCTATGTGCACTTGAGAAGAATGCATATTCTGCTGTTGTTGGTTAGAGTGACCGTGTTAGTCTGCCAAAGGGGAGCCAATGCAAAGTACCATAAATCTATTGGCTTTTACAAAGGGTATTTATTTAGGGTAAAAGCTTAGAGTCCCAAGGCCAAATCAAGACATCAGCTGAGATGCTTTCTTACCAAAGTCAGCTGTTTTTTATTCCAGTGTGTTGCCACGTGGTGAAGCAAGATGGTCACCAGTCTCTGGCTGGTCTCTGCCTTCCTCTCTGGGCTGCTTCTTCCTCTTGAGGCTCTGTGGGCCCAGCCTCTTGAGGCTTCATGTCTAAGTGAAGTCCTCTCTCTCCTAGCATAGGGCTTGTTTCTTTCCAGGCTTCCTATATCAGTCTCAGTTGTTCTGAGTTCTTCTGAATCTCAGCTGTAAGCTACCAGGCAAAATGTCTCATCTCTCCCCTGGGCCTCAGCTGTTTGAGCTTTCTCCTTTCTGTCACATGGCAGGGTCAAAAATGACAGTGCTCTCTCTTCTGGTATGTCTGTCCATCTGTGTGAGTGTCCATTTATATCAGACCAAGCAAAGGGGTGGGGAATCAACCTGTGTCACACCCACTGATGTAGTCAAATGAAAAGCCCTAATCTTAACAGGTAATGAATCAAAGACTCATCAGCTGAATTTAATGCAATCAAAGGGTATCACACCCAGAGGAATAGACTAGTTTACAAACATAACCTTTCTCTTTTGGGGATTCTTAAAATAATCTCAAACTGCCACAGTGATATATATACAAACTGTTAGGTCTAGCTGGTTTACAGTATTATTCAAGTCCTATGTTTCCTCATTAATCTGTCTAGATCAGGGGCTCTTAACCTTTTTTGTTCCACGGACCCCTTTCAGTCAGGTGAAAACCACAGACCCCTTCTCAGAATGTAGCGGCAGAGAGGTTCATGACACACCCACACCAACACGTCCCCCCAAGAATAATGTTTATTTGAATCTTCAGTTCAAGCTCACAGACCCCCTGAAATCTTTCCACAGTCCCCTTGGGTGTCCATGGACCACTGGTAAGAACCCCTGGTCTAGAGGGTTTGTCCACGGTGTGTTAAAATCTCCAATTATTATTATTATTATTATTATTATTATTATTATTGTAAAACTGCCCAATTCTTGCTTCAATTCTGTCAATATTTTCTTCATATATTTTGGTGCTCTGTTTACTAGGTGCATATATGTTTATAATTGTTCTATTTTTGTTGGATTGACCAACTTACTACTATATGGTATCCTCCTTTGCCTCTTGTAATAGTTTTTCTGAACATACCTTTTTGATGACCATATAATTTACTGTGCCTCAGGACTCCCTAATTTGGGCAGTGCACAGAATTCTCATTCTTTGGTGACCACTAGCTTACTACGAAAATACAGGAAAGACATAAATTTAAAGCAGTTTTCTTAATTTATGAATGGGCACTATTCTCATCTTCACTCATGAAAGTGAAATGTTTCATGATCTATCATCTAATCACCTCCAAAGACTGCAGTGTGTGGAATTTGCTCCTTAAATTATGTATTGAGTATATATTGACTGAGCATCTGCCTTGATGGCACCATATTGCTGTGTGGTGGTATCTGGCCAGCCGAAATGCCTACTTATAGAGGCCATCATAAGGGCTTGAGGAAATGAGGAAATGAGCCATGGTGCTAACATATAATTCCAGCAAGGAATCTGTATCTGGAAGTCACCAGAGAATCTTTCATTCAACAGTAGTTGTTGAGGACCTACTACCTCCCAAGAACTGGTCTATACAGATCTTTAGGGATACAACAGTAAGCAAAACAGAAAGAGTGCCTCAGTTCTATTTCCTATCTAGGAGAAGGAAGGAAAAGTTCAGAAACACCCCTTCCAGTGCACTCAAGTAAGTTTCAGGTACAGGTAAGTCACTTGGTCTGCCACAGGTAACACTGGGCCATGGAGCAAGCTTGCCAACCCTGGCTTAGGTCCCACCTCTGAGACACCTGCATGCCCTTCCCTGAGCAAAGCCATTTACCAAAGAAGCATTTTCTTTTTTATTTATTAGAGAAGTTGTGGGTTTACAGGACAATCATAAAAAAATACAGGACTCCCAAACACACCCCCCGCCAACAACAACTTGCATTGGTGTGGAACATTTGTTACAATTGATGATAGAACATTTTTATAATTGTATTATTAATTAAAGTCTGTGCTTTAACTTAGGGTTCACTGTGTAGTGTAATTCCATGGAGTTTAAATTTTTTTTGTTCTGTTACCATATATACAATCTAACATTTCCCCCTTTTAATCACATTCAGGTATATATTTCAGTGCTGCTAATTGCATTCACAACATTGTGCTACCATCACCACCATCTGTTACCAAAATATTTCCAGTATTCCAAATAGGAACCCTGTATGTGTTAAGCCTTAACTTCCCATTCCCTATCCCCACCCTGGACCTTGATAAACTATGTTCTAGATTCTGACTCTGTGAGTTTGCTTATTCTAATTGCTTCAAATCAGTGAGATCATACAATATTTTTCCTTTTGTGTCTGTCTAATTTCATTCTACATGATGTCTTCAAGGTTCATCCACATTGACACATGTATCAAGATTTCATTCCTTTTTATGGCTAAATAATATTCCATTTTATGTTTATACCACATTTTATTATCCATTCTTTGGTTGATGGACACCGCAGTTTGCTTGAATTTTTGGCATTTGTGAATAATGCTGCTATGAACACTGGTATGCAAATATCTATTTGAGTCCCTGCTTTCAATTCTTTTCAGTATATGCCTAGTAGTGAGGTAGCCAGATCATATGGTAGTTCTACACTTCGATTTCTGAGAAACCACAAAACTGTCTTCCATAGCAGCTGCACCATTTTACTTTGCCATCAGCAATGACTGAGTGTTCCTATTTCTCCACATCATCTTCAGCACTTGTTATTTTCCATTTTTTTAATTGCAGCCATTCTAATGGGTGAAATGGTATTTCATAGTGGCTTTGATTTGCATTTCCTTGATGGCTAATGATGTTGAGCATCTTTTCATGTGCTTTCTGGCCATCCATACATCTTCATTGGAGAGATATCAGTTCAAGTATTTTGCCCATATTTAATTGCGCTGTTTGTTTTTCTGTTTTAAGTTGAAGGATTTCTTTAAACCTTTACAGGATATGTGGTTTACAAATATTTTCTCCCATTTGTAGGCTGTCGTTTTACTTTTAAAATAAAGTCCTTTGAGGCACAAAAGTTTTTAATTTTGATGAGGTCCCATTTATCTATTTTTTTGTTGTTGTTGCTTATTCTTCAGGGGTAAAGTCTAAGAAACCACTGACTAACATAAGGTCCTAAAGATGCTTCCCTACATTTTCTTCTAGGAGGTTGATAGTCCTAGCTCTTATATTAAGGTCTTTGATCCATTTTGTGTTGATTTTTGTGTATGGTGTGAGTTAAGGGTCCTCTTTCTATTTTTTTGCAAATGGAGATCCAGTTTTTCTAGCACCATTTGTTAAGGAGACTATTCTTTCCCAGTAAAGCAGTCTTTGTCGCCTTATCAAAAATTAGTTGGGCATAAACGTGAAGGTTGATGTCTGAGCTCTCAGTTCAATTCCATTGGTCTATATGTCTGTCCTTGTGCCAGTACAATGCTGTTGTGATTAATGTGGCTTTGTAATAAGTTTTACAAGTGGGAAGTGTGGATCCTCCAATTTCATTCTTCTTTTTCAAGATGGCTTTAGGCTATTTGGTGCCCCTTACCCTTCTATATAAATTTGATGATTGGCTTTTCCATTTCTGGAAAGAAGGTTTTAGGATTTTTATTGGGAATTCATCGACTCTATAAATTGCCTTGGATAGGATTGACATCTTAATGATATTTAGTCTTCCTTTGCAGGAACACGGAAGATCCTTCCATTTATTTATGTTTTCTCTAATTTCTATTAGCAATATTTTGTAGCTTTCTGTGTACAAGTCCTTTACATCTTGGTTAGATTTATTCCTAGATATTTGATTCTTTTAGTTGCTATTGTGAATGGAATTTTTGTCATGATTTCTGATGATGATTGTTCATTGCTTGTGATTTTTGGGTGTTGATCATGTACCCCACCACTTTGCTAAATTCAATTATTAGCTCTAGATTTGCTGTGTATTGAAAGAAGCATTTTACCTAAAATAATAATAATAAAGAATTTTCTCATCTTAAGGATAGTGTTGATGGAAAAGGAAAGGAAGGGCATAAAAGGAAAGGGAAGAGTTTCTTCATAAAGGAGGTGGGAAATGAATTTAGATGGAGTCCTGGAGGTGGCATAGAGGTTGAAGTATGGCATTCATTGGCAAGGTAAAAGGAATATATTGCAGATTTCATACAACTTCTGAAGGATGGCCATGTTTTTACCTAACATTATTTTGCAGAAAAACATTACATTTGTTGAA
>JAQZBX010082882.1:0-13464 GCA_029593785.1 Cabassous unicinctus
CTCCCATGAAACCCCCATCCCAGACACCCCCCACCAATGATCCTCTCCTGTCCCCTCTGTAACCCTTCTGTGATCCAAACCTTCTTTGAAGATGAAGCCCATATAATATCCAAATACAATTAATAGGAAAATGAAATAATAAAGATAAGTTTTAAATGTAAGAGATAAAATACATGGTAACTTTTTAAAAAATCACTAGAAATAAAATAAAATTAAAGGATTGGGATATTCAATAAAAATTAAAAATTAAAAAATTAAAAAAATTTTTTTTTACATTTTTCCTTTTATCACTGCATTATTGGGTGTCCAGTCTGTACTGAGGCACCTACCCCCTCTCACTCCCCAGTGTCTCCCGAATTTTAATTTAATTTTCAAAGAAGTTTTAGGTCACAGCAAAGTCACACACAGAATACTAGAGACTCTGATATACCCAACCTCCTTCCCCTTTCCTCACCCTATATTAAAACCATTTTTATGTGAATGGTAGCAATGTTATAACTGTTATACAGATAGTGAAGCTTAGCTACTAAACATTGTCAATGGTTTACAGTATAGTTTACAATTTAGATGGTACAGTTTAATAATTTTTGATGATTTTTACCATGTCCTGTGTCCATCACTGTAAGGTAATGAAAAACATTTCCCCTGACCACTAAATACCCCTGTTTGATCTTTTCTGTTCCTTCCTCCCCATCACCCTGGGGCTCATATCACTTCCCTGTCTTGACTCATTGTATGACATGATTCATAGTTACATGCAATAAGAGGTCTTGACATGCTTATTATCCTCTCCTATTAGGATCCATTTTTGTGCCTAAGAGACACCCACCTGTCTATTTCTGGGTGAATCAGTCCTCCCAAAGATGGGGATCCATCTTCTTCCCACTCACCTTGTGGGTCTCCACTCCCCAACACAACACCTTATGACAGGATGAACACTCACACATTCCCCAGAAGCCTACTCCAGATACACCCCTTCCTGAGTTCCCCCCCAACCTACACCCTAAACCAGTGACTCTACCTTGTCATACTGCCATAAGAGCATTCCCACTCCTGCACTTTCAACATCATACCCACAAATCCCATGTTCATCTAGTCCCCCTCCCAACTCTCCCCCCAGTATCCTTGGTGTTCTAACTTGCCATTCCTAATCTACCCTTTTGTCAAGCCTGCACCCCCAAACCTACTAATGTCTCTACCCACCTGTCCTATTGTGTACTGACCACGAGTGTACTGACTAGAGCCATTAGTTGAACCCATGTACAGACCACAGGTTGTGGTGCTGACTAGAACTGACAGGAGGACCCATGTACAGAGCAGATTATGTGGTACTGATAGAACCTGTAGGTGTACCCATGTACAAATGACAGTTTGTGGTCTGACTAGAAGCAGTGGACTGTGTACTGACCATAGGTTGTGGTGCTGACAGAACCAGCAGGAGGACCCATGTACTGATCACAGGATTTGGTGCTGACTAGAGGCTGCAGTCAACCATTGTACTGACCAAAGGTTTTGGTACTGATAGAGCCAGCAGATGGACCCATGTACTGACCAGAGATTGTGGGGCTCACTAGAACCAATAGGTGGCCATGTAGTGACCACAATTTGTGGTGCTGACTAGAGCCAGCAGATGGACCCATATACATAGCACAGGTTGTGGTGCTTACTAGAGCCAGCAGGTGGATTGTGTATGACCAAAGGGTGTGGTGCTGACTAGAACAAGCAGGTGGACCCATGTACAGACCACAGGTAGAGGTGCTGATGAGAACAAGTAGGTGGACTGTGTACTGACCACAGGTTGTGGTGATAACTAGAGCAAGGAGGTGGACCTGCGTACTGACCCTAGGCTATGGTGCTGACTAGAGCCTGCAGGTGTACCTGTGTACAGACCACAGGTTGTGGTGCTCACTAGAGCCAGCAGGTTGACACGTGTACAGACCATGGGTTTTGATACTGAAAAGAACCAGTAGCATGACTGTGTACAGAACACAGGTTTTGGTGCTGTCTAGAGCCAGCAGGTGACCGCAAGCACAGACCATAGGCTGTGGTGCTGACTAGAGCCATCAGGTGGACCTGTGTACAGACCACAGGTTGTGGTGCTGACTAGAGCCAACAGGTGAGCTTGTGTACAGTCCACGGGTTGTGTACAGTCCACAGGTTGTCATGCTAACTAGAACCAGCAGGTGGACCCGTGTACAGAGCACAGTATGTGGTCCTGATAGAATCAGTATGTGTACCCATATACAGATGACAGTTTGTGGTGCTTACTAGAACCAGTAGGTGGACCATGTATTGACCACGGGTGTGGTGCTGACTAAAGCTGGCAGGTGGACTGTATACTGATTGCAGGTTGTGGTGCAAACTAGAGCCAGTAGGAGGACCATGTACTGACCACAGTTTGTGGTGCTGACTAGAACTAGTAGGTGGATCCGTGTACAGTTCATGGGTTGTGGCGATGACTAGAGCCACAGATGGACCATGTACAGACCAAAGGTTGTGTAGCTGATTAGAACCAGCAGGTGGGCTGGAGTATTGACCACAGGTTGTGGTGCTGACTAGAGCCAGCAGGTGAACCGGTGTATAGAGCACCAGTTGTGTTGTTGATAGAACCAGCAGGTGGACCCGTGTACTGAACTCAGGTTTTATTGCAGCCTATAGTCAACAGGTGGACCGGAATACTGTCCACAGGTTCTGTTGCTGATAGAATGAGCAGATGGACCCATGTTCTGCCCACTGGTGGTGGTGCTGACTAGAGAAGACTGGTGGACCAATGTAGACCACAGGATGTGGTACACACTATGGTCAGCAGTGGACTCTGTACTGACCATAGGTTTTGGTGCTGACTTGAGCCAGGAGGTGGACACATGTACAGACCAGAGGTTGCGGTTCTTACTAAAATGAGCTTGTGGACCTGTTTACAGGGCACAGGTTGTGGTGCTGACTAATACCAGCAGGTGGACCAGGAACTGAATACAGGTCACTGTGCTGACTACAGAAGGCAGGAGGACCCATGTAAACCACAGGTTATGGTGAACACTACAGCAAACAGGTGAACCATGTACAGACCACAGGTTGTGGTGCTGACAAGAAACAATAGGTGGACCGTGTACTGACCAAGCCTTGTGGTGATGACTCGATCAAGGAGGTGGACATGTGTACTGACCCCAGGCTACTGTGCTGATTAGAGACAGGAGGTGTACCCATGTACAGAACACAGGTTGTGGTGCTGACTAGAGCCATCAGGTGGTCCCATGTACAGACCACAGGCTGGAGTTGTGACTGGAGCAAGGAGGTGGACCCATATACAAAGTACAGGTTGTGGTGCTCACTTGAAACAGCAATTAGAACCATGTGCAGAGTGGAGTTTGTGGGGCTGATAGAACCAGCATGTTGACCCATGTGCTGACCACAGTTTGTGGTGTTGGCTAAAACCAGCAGGTGGACCCGTGTAGACCACAGGTTGTGGTGCTGACTAGAGTGAGTGGTGGACCATGTACTGACCACAGATTTGGTACTGATAGAGCCAGCAGGTGGATCCATGTACTGACCACAGGTTGTGAGAATAACTAGAGATAGCAGGTGGGCCGTGTGCAGAAAATGTTTGTGGTGCTGACATGAAACAGCAGGGGGACCTGTGCATTGACCACAGGTTGTGGTGCTGACTCAACCCCTAGATGGGTTGAGTACTGATCACAGGTTTTGGTGATGACATGAAACAGCAGGTGGACAGTGTACAGACTTGAGGTTGTGGTGTTGACTAGAGCCAGTAGGAGGACCCATGTACTGGCCACAGGTCACAGTGCTGACTAGAGCCAGCAGGTGGACCCATGTACAGAGCAGACATTGTGGTGCTGAATAGAGCCAGCTGGCGGAACCATGTACATACCATAGGTCATGGTGCTGACTAAGACATTAGGTGGAACATGTACTGACCACATGTTTTGGTGCTGCATAGAAACAGCAGGTGGATCGTGTCCAGACCACAGGTTGTGGTGCTGACTAGAACCAGTAGGTGTTCTGAGTACTGATCACAGGTTGTGGTGCTGAGTAGAACTAGCAGGTTGACCGTGTATAGACCACAGTTTCTGCTGCTGACTAGAGACATGCGGTGTACCATTTTCGAGAGCACAGGTAGTGGTGCTGACTAAAACCAGTAGGTGTACTGGGTACTCACTACAGGTTGTGGTGATGGCTAGAACTAGCACATGGACCATATACACAGCACAGGTTGTGGTGCTGGCTAGAGCTGGCAGGTGGAATCATGTACTGACCACAGGTTGTGGTGCTGAAGTAGCCAGCAGGTGGACATGTGTACAGAGTTCAGATTGCTGTACTGATAGAGCCAGTAGTGGACACATGTTCAGAGCAGACCTTGTGGTGCTGAATAGAACCAGTAGGTTGACCATGTAGTGATGAGAGTTTGTGGTGTTGATGTGAAACAAAAGGTGGGCCCATGTACTGATCACTGGTTGTGGTGCTGAGTAGAACCAGTGGGTGGGCCATGTATTGATCACAGGCTGTGGTGCTGACTAGGACCAGCAATTGGATGCATTTACAGACCACAGATTGTGGTGCTGACTAGAACCAGCAGGTGTATCTTGTACAGAGTACAGGTTGTGCTCCCTAGAACCAGCAGGTGGACCCATGTATAAAGCAGAGTTTGTAGTGCTGCCTAGAACCAGTAGTTGGACCCATGTAGACCACAGGTTGTTGTGTTGACTAGAGCCAGAATGTGGACCCATGTACTGACCAAAGGTTGTGGTGCTGTCTAGAGGCAGCCTGTGGACCCATGTAGAGAACAGAGGTTGTGGTGTTGACTGGAGCCAGCAGAGGGACCCATGTACTGACCACAGGTTGTGGTTCTGACTAGAACCATTAGGTGGACCATGTACTGACCACAGGTTGTGGTGCTTGCTTGAATCAGCAGGTGGACATGTGTACAGATCACAGATTTGATACTGTGTAGAGACAGCAGGTGTACCCATGTACAGACCACATGTTGTGGTGCTGACAGAAGTCAGCAGGTGGGCCTGTGTCCAGAGAGAGGTTGTGGTGAAGACTAGAACCAGTAGGTGGATCTGTGTAGACCACAGGTTGTGGTGCTGACTTGATCAAGCAGGTGGGCATGTGTAGTGACCACAGGTTTTGGTGATGATAGACCCAGCAGGTGGATCCATGTTTTGACCACAGGTTGCAAGTATGACAAGAATGATCAGGTGGACCCATGTACAAAGCATGGGTTGTGTTACTTAACAGAACTAGTACATGGACTGTGTACAGATCACAGGTTGTGGTGCTGACTAGAGCCAGCAGGTGGATGATGTACAGAGCACAGTTTGTGGTGCTGATTAGAGCCTGCAGGTGCACCCATCTACAGATCTCTGTGTGTTGGTGATGAGAGCCACCAGGTGGAACCTTGTACAGAGCACAGTTTGTGTTGTTGATTAGAACCAGGAGGTGGACCATGTACTGACCCTATATTGTAGTGCTAACTAGAACCAGTATGTGGATTGTGTACTGACCACAGGTTGTGGTGCTGACTAGAACCAACAGGTGGACTATGTATACAGCACAGGTTTTGGTGCTGATTAGGTCCAAAAAGTGGACCTGTGTACTGACCACAGTTTGTGATGCTAATACCAATATTTTTTTTTTTAAAGATTTATTTATTTTATTTATTTATCCCCCCCCTTGCCGCTTGTGTTGCTGTGTCCATTCGCTGGCTAATACCAATAGGTAGACCTTGTATTGAAAACAGGCTGTAGTTCACACTAGAAGCAGTAGGTTGACCTTTGTACAGACCAAGGGTTGTGTGCTGATTAGACACAGCAGGTGGACCATGTACAGACAATAGGTTGTGGTGCTTACTAGAACCAGTGAATATGTGTACAGGCCACAGATTTTGATGCTGTGTAGAGACAGCAGGTTGACCCATGTACAGACCACATGTTGTGGTGCTGATAGGAGCCAGCAGGTGGGCCCATGTACAGACCACAGTTTGTCCAGCTGACTAGAGTCAGCAAGTGGACTGTGTATAGTCCACTGGTTGTGGTTCTGTTAGAACCAGCAGGGGGACACGTGTACTCACTACAGAATGCAGTGTTGACTAGAACAAGTAAGTGGACCTTGTACCGACCCCAGATTTTGGTGCTGACTATAATCGGCAGGTGTGCCCCTGTACAGACCATTGTTTGTGCTGCTGACTAGAACCAGCAGGTGGACATGTGTATTGACCACATGTTGTGGTGCTGCCTAGAGCCAGTGTGTGGACACATGTACAGAGAATAGGTTGTGGTGCTGACTAGAACCAGCAAGTAGGCCCATGTACAGACCACAGTTTGTGGTGTTGACTAGAGTAAGCATGTGGACTCTGTAGAGGCCAGAGATTGTGGTGCTGACTAGAACCAGCAGGTGGAGCCTTTACTGACCACAGGTTGTCATAATGAGTAAGGCCAGCAGGAAGACCCATGTACAGATCACAGGTTGTGTTGCTGATAGACTCAGCAGCTGGATCCGTGTACTGACCACAGGTTGTGATGCTGACTCTAATCAGCAGGTGGACTACATAAACAACACAGGTTGTGATTTTGACTAGAGAGAGCATGTGGACCTGTTTACTGACCACAGGTTGTGGCTGTACTAGAACAAGTAGGTGGACCTTGTATTAAACAAAGGCTGTCATGCAGACTAGAATCAGCAGGTAGACCTGTGTACAATCACAAGATATGATGCTGACTAGAGTCAGCAGGTGGACCGGGTACAGAGCCAGGGTGTGTTGCTCAATAGAACCAGCAGGTGGAACCATGTAAAGAGAGAGGTTGTCGTGCAGACTAGAACCAGTAGGTGGATCCATGTAGACCACTGGTTGTGGTGCTGACTAGAACAAGCAGGTGGACCCGTGTACTGGCTATAGGTTTTGGTGTTTTCTAAAGCCAGCAGGTGGACCACCTACTGACTACAGGTTGTGGTGCTGATAGACCCAGCAGGTGGATATGTGTACTAAACACAGGTTGAGAATATGACAACAATGAGCAGGTGGACCCATGTACAAAGCACAGATTGTGTTGCTGTTTGAACCAGTAGGTGGACAGTGTACAGATCACAGCTTGTGGTGCTGACTAGAGCCAGCAGGTGGATCATGTACAGAGCACAATTTGTGGTGCTGATTAGAGTCTGCAGGTGGAATGGCCTACAGACCTCAGTGTGGTGGTGATGAGAGCCAGCAGGTGGACCCTTGTACAGAGCAGTTTGCGGTGCTGACTAGAACCAGGAGGTGGACCACGTACTGACCACAGTTTGTGGTGCTGACAAGAGCCAGTAGGTAGACCCATGTACAGACCACATGTTATGGTGCTGACTAGAGCCAGCAGGTACCCGTGTACAGAGCACAGGTTATGGTGCTAATAGATCCAGTAGGTGGCCCGATTTACTGATCACAGGATGTGGTGTTGACTAGAACTAGTAGGTGGAGTATATACTGACCACTGGTTGTGGTGCTGACTAGTTCCTGCAGATGGGTTCATGTAGAGACCACAGTTTATGGTGCTGACTACAGCCAGCAGGTGGACCATGTACAGACTGCAGGTTGTGGTGCTGAGTTGATTCAGCAGGTGGACCCATGTACTGACCACAGATTGTGGTGCTGACAAGAGCCAGCAAATGGACCCATGTATATAGCACAGGTTGTGGTGCTGAAAGTATCAGCAGGTGGAACCGTTTACTGACCACAGGTTGTCATGTTGTCTAGAGTGAGCAGGTGGACCCGTGTAGACCACAGGTTGTCATGCTGAATAGAAACAGAAGGTGGACCATGTTCTGACCCAGGTTGTGGTGCTTACTAGAGCCTGCAGGTGAACCGTGTACTGACCAAAGGTTGTGGTGCTTACAAGATCAAGGAGGTAGACCCATGTATGGAGCAAAAGTTGTAGTGCAGACTAGAACAGTAGGTGGACCATGTACTGACCAAAGGTTGTGGTGCTGATGTGAAACTGCAGGTAGACCCGTTTATAGACCACTGATTGTTTTGCTAACTAGAGACTGCAGGTGGACTGTGTGCAAATAACAGGTTGTGGTACTGACTAGAGCCAGCAGGTGGACCCGTGTACTGACCACAGGTTGTGTTGCTGACTTGAGCCAGCAGATGGACCATGTACACAGCACAGGTTTTGGTGATGGCTTGAACCTGCAGGTGTAACATGTACAGAGCTCAGGTTGTTTTCCTCACTAAAACCAGAAGGTGGACCCATGTATAGAGCAGAGGTTGTGCTTCTGACTATAACCAATAGGTGGACCCATTAGACCACAGGTTGTGATGCTGACTAGAGACAGCAGGTGGGCACGTGTACTGACCACAGGTGGTGGTGCTCTCTTGAGCTAGCAGGTGGTCTGTGTACTGACCACTGTTTGTGGTCCTGACTAGAACCAATTGGTCAACACGTGTACAGACCACAGTTTATGGTGGTGACAAAGTGAGCAGGTGGCCCCAAATGCTAACCAGAGGATGTGGTGCTGAGTAGAAACAGTAGGTGAACCTTGTACTGACCACAGTTTGTGGGTCTGACTAGAGCCACTAGGGGGACCCATGTACAGACCAGAGTTTGTTGTGCTGACTGGAGCCAGCAATGGATGGTGTACAGACCACAGGTTATGGTACAGACTGGAACCAATATGTGGACCTCTGTACTGACCGCAGGTTGTTGTGCTGAAGTGAAACAGCAGGTGGACCTGTTCAGAGACCACTGGCTGTGGTGCTGACTAGAGCCAGCAGCTCGACTGTGTACAGACCACAGGTTGTGGTGCTGACTAGAATCAGCAGGTGGACCATGTACATAGCATAGCTTGTGGTGCTAACTAGAGTGAGCAGGTGGAACCATGTACTGACCACAGGTTTTGGGTGCTGACTAGAACCAGTAGGTGGACCTTGTATTGACCACAGGCTGTGGTGCTGACTAGAAGCAGAGGTGGACCATGTACAGACCACGAGTTGTGGTGCTGACTACAACGAGCTAGAGGATCAAGAATAGAACACAGGTTGTTGTGCTGACTAGAACCAGCTGGCATACCGTGTACAGACCACATGTGGTGTTCACTAGAATGAGCAGGTGGAACCAGGTACAGAGCAGAGTTTGGTACTGACTAGAGTCAATTGGTGGACCGTGTATAGACCAGAGGTTGTGTTGCATGCTAGAGCCAGCATGTGAGCTGTGCATAGACCACAGGTTGTGGTGTTGACTAGATCAAGGAGATGGACCCATGGAGTGACAACAGGTTGTGGTGGTGACTAGAACCAGTAGGTTGAACTTGTATTGACCACAGGCTGTGGTCCTGACTAGAGCCAGCAGGTGGACTATGTACAAAACACAGTTTGTGGTGTTGATAGAGCCAGCAGGTGCCCCCATGTACTGACTGCAGGATGTGGTGTTGACTATAACCTGTAGGTGGACCATTAACTGACCACAGTTTCTGCCACTGACTAGAACCAGCAGGTGGATCCGTGTACTGACCACAGTTTGGGGTGCTGACCACAGCCAGCAGGTTGTCCCATGTTCAGGGCACAGGTTGTCATGCTGCTAGAAGTGGCAGGTGGACACAAGAATTGACCACAGGTTGTGGTGTTGACTACAGCCAGCAGGTGGACCTGTGTAGACCACAGGTTGTGATGCTGACTAGAGCAAAAGGTGGATCATGTACAGAAGACATTTATGATGCTGACTAGAGCCTGAAGTGGACCTGTGTACAGACCACAGGTTTTGGTGCTGACTAGAACCAGTATTTGGACCTGTATAGACCACAGGTTGTTGTGCTGTCTAGAGCCAGTGGTGGACCCTTGTACTGACTACAGGATGTGGTGCTGACTAGAGTCAGCATGGGGACCATGTACAGACCACAGGTTTTGGTACTGATACAGCCAACAGGGGGCCCCATATACTGACCACAGGATGTGGTGCTGGTAGAACCAGTAGGTGGACCGTGTATTGACCACAGGTTGTGGGCATAACTAGAACCAGCAGATGGACCTGTGTAATGAAGACAGGTTTTGGTGCTGATTAGAGCAAGCAGGTGGGCCCATTTACAGAGCAAAGTTTGTGGTGCTGGTAGAACCAGCACATGGACCCGTGTACTGACCATAGGTTTTGGTGTTGACTAGACCCAGCAGGTGAATCTGTGTAGACCACAGGTTTTGTTGATGACTAGAGTCAACAGGTGGACCGTGTACTGACCTCAGGTTGTGGTGCTGATATACCAGCAGGTGGATCCACGTACTGACCACAGGTTGTAAGTCTGATAGAGACAGCAGGTGGACCGTGTATAGATCACAGGATGTGGTGCTGACTAGAGCCAGCAGGTGGACAATGTTCAGAGTAGAATTTGTGGTGCTGTATATAACCAGTAGTTGAACATATGTGGACCACAGGTTGTGTGCTGATAGAGCCAGTTTGTGGCCCTGTGTACTTACCATGGGATGTGGTGTTGACTAGAACCAGTAGGTGAACCATGTACTGACCACAGTGTGTGCTGCTGACTGGAAGCAGCAGGTTTACCCATGTACTGACCACTGGTTGTGGTGCTGACTAGAGCCAGGAGATTGACCCAAGTACAGAGCACAGGTTGTGGTGCTGATAAAACCAGCAGGTGGATATGTGTACTGACCACAGTTTGTGGCATTGACTAGAGCCAGCAGCTGGAACCGTTTAGAACACAGGTTGTGTTGCTGACAAGCAGCAGCAGCTGTGCCTGTGTGCAGACCACAGATTGTGCTACTGACTAGAATTGGCAGGTGGACCCTTGACAAAGCACAGGTTGTGGTGCTGATAGATCCAGCAAGTGGACCTGTGCAGTGACCACAGTTTGCAGTGTTGAATAGAGCCATCAGGTGGAACATGTTCTGACCACAGGTTGCATTGTTCTCTAGAGCCAGCAGGTAAACCTCATACTGACCACAGTTTGTGGTGCTGATAGACCCAGCCAGTGGATCTGCACACTGACCACAGTTTGTGAGTCTGACTAGAGACAACAGACAGAATGTTTATAGACCACAGGTTGTGGTGCTGGGTAGAACCAACAGGTGGACCTGTGTACAGAGCACATGTTGTGCTGACTAGAGCTGGCAGGTGGACCATGTATAGACCTCAAGTTGTAGTGGTGAATAGAACCAGCAGGTGGACAATGTATTGAGCACATGTTGTACAACTAGCAGGTGGAACCATGTACAGAGCAGAGCTTGTGGTGCTGATTAGAATGTAGTGAACCCATGTAGACCAGAGGTTGTGGTGCTAATAGAGCCAGCAGGTGGCCCCATGTACTGACCCCAGGCTGTGGTTTCAACTAGAGCAAGTGCAAGTAGGTGGACCCATGTACTGACCACAGGTTGTAGGGGTGACTAGAAGCAGTAGGTGGAACTTTTATTGACCACAGGCTGTGGTGCAGACTAGAATCAGCAGGTGGACCCATGTACAGACTACAGTTTGTGGTGCTGATTAGAGCCAGCAGGTTGACCACGTACAGACCACAGGTTGTGATGTTGACAGAGCCAGCAGGTGGCCCCATGTACTGGCCACAGAATATGGAGCTGACTAGAACCAATAGGTAGATAATGTCCTGACCACAGTTTTTGTGGTGCTGACTAGAACCAGGAGGTGGGTCCATATACAAAGCAGAGGTTTTGGTGCTGACTAGAACCCGTAGTTGGACCCATGTAGACCATGGATTGTTGTGGTAACTAGAACCAGCAGGTAGGCCTGTATATAGAGCACAGGTTGTAGTGCTGACTAGAGTCAGCCCATGGACCATGTACAGAACAGAGTTTGTGGTGATGAATAGAAACAACATGTGGACATGTGTACAGATGACAGATTTTGGTGCTGACTAGAACCAGTAGGTGGACCATGCACTGACCACAAGTTGTAGTGCTGACTGGAGTTAGCAGATAGACTGTGTACACAACAGGTTGTGGTGTTTACTAGACCCAGCAGGTGAACCCATGTATAGAGCTCAGGTTGTGGTGGTGACTAGAACAAACAGGTGTACCATGTACAGAGCAAATGATGTGGTGCTCACTAGAACCAGCAGGTGGACTCATATACAGAGCAGATATTGTGTTAACTAGAACCAGTAGGTGTATCATGTACAGAGTACAAGTTGTGGTGCTGATTAGAACGAGGAGGTGGACCCATGTAATGAGGAGAAGTTTTTGTGCTCACTAGAACCAGAGGTTGGACCCTTGTAGACCCCAGGATGTTGTGCTGACTAGAGCCATCAGGTGAACAGTGTAGAGACCACAGGTTGTGGTGCTGATAGAGACAGTGTTGGAACCATGTACTGAAAACAGGATGTGATGCTGACAATAACCAGTAGGTGGACTGTGTATGGACCACAGGATGTGGTGCTGACTAGAATCAACTGGTGGACATGTGTGCTGACCATAGGTTTTGGTGCTGTCTAGAGCCAGCATGTGGACCATATACTGATGACATGTGCGGTGCTGAGTAGAACCAGCTGTGGACCTGTGTACAGACCACAGGTTGTGTGCTGGCTAGAGTCATCAGGTGGACAGTGTAGATACCACAGGTTGTGGTGCTGATAGAGACAGTGTTGAACCCATGTACTGACCAAAGGATGTGGTGCTTACAAGAACCAGTATGTGAACAATGTATGGACCACAGGTTATGATGCTGATTGAGCAAGCAGGTGTCCCACACAGGATGTGGTGCTGACTAGAACCAGTAGGTGGACCATGTACTGACCACAGTTTCTGATGCTGACTAGAACCAGCAGGTGGGCCCATGTACAGGCCACAGTTTGTGGTGCTGACCAGAGCCAGCAAATGGACCGGGTACAGACTATGGGTTGTGGTGCTGACTAGATCCAGCAGGTGGACCCATGTAGTGACGACAGGTTTTGGATTTTGTTTTTTTTTTTTAAAGATTTATTTATTTATTTATTTATCCCCCCCTTGCTGCTTGTACTTGCTGTGTCCATTTTGCTGTGTGTTTTTTCTGTGTCTGCTTATCTCCCCCTTGCTGCGAGGTCTTGCTGCATCAGCCCACCACGCCGCGCGGGCAAGCCTGCCCTCACAAGGAGGCCCCGGGAAGCAGACCAGGGGCCTCCCATATGGTAAATGGGAGCTCTATCGATTGAGCCACACCCGCTTCCCCACAGGTTTTGGTTTTGACTAGAACCAGCAGGTGAATGATATACAGAGTAGATTTTGTGGTGCTGAATAGAACCAGTAGTTGAACCTGTGTGGACCACAGGTTGTGGTATTGATAGAGCCAGCATGTGGCCCATGTACTTGACCACAGGACGCAGTGTTGACTAGAACCAGTAGGTGGACCATGTACTGACTACAGTTTGTTCTGCTGACTAGAAGCTGCAGTTGTACCCATGTACTAACCACAGGTTTTGGTGTTGACTAGAGTCAGCAGGTTGACCCAAGTACAGAGCACAGGTTGTGGTGCTGATAGA
>JAQZBX010082883.1:0-13447 GCA_029593785.1 Cabassous unicinctus
ATCTTGTCATTCCATGAGTCAAGACTGCGGAGTGTCATATGCCACAGGGGGATGGGGTGGAAGGAACAGTTAAGATCCAATGGGGTATTTAGTGGTCATGGGAGATGTTTCTCATTGCCTCACAGTAATGGACACAGGACATCGTAAATATCATCAAAAATTATTAAACTGTACAGTCTAAATCGTAAATATACTGTAAGCCATCAAAAAAATAATAATCTTACTGAGGCTCCCTTGTATATAATTTATAGTTTCTCTCTTGTGTCTTTTGGGATTCTTTTCCTATCTTTGGCATTTGACAATGTGATTTAATAGGTCTCAGTTTAGGTCTCTTTAATTTTATCCTGTTTGTGGTTTGTTGAGCTTCTTGCATGTATATATTGATGCCATCCATTAAATTTAGGAAGTTTTCAACCATTATTTCTTTGACTATTCTTTCTTCCTCTTCTCCATTTATTTTCCTTCTGGGACTCCCATAATTGTATATTGGTGCACTTGATGGTGCCACATAGGACACCTACTCTCTGATCACTTTTCTTCATTCTTTTTCCTTTCTTCTTCTCAGGCTGAACATTTTCAATCATCTCTTCAATTAATTCATTAATTCTTTCTTCTGCCATCTCCAATCTGCTATTGAAATCCTTCTAAGATTTTAAGTTTCAGTTACTCTTGTTTTCTGCGCCAATATTTCTGTTTGATTCCTTATTATGATTTCTAGTTCTGTATTGAAACTCTCTTTTTATTCATCTATCATACTGCTGATTTCCTTTAGTTCTTTATCCATGTTTTCCTTTAGTCCTTTGAACACATTAAAGACAATTTTTAGGAAGTCTTCATCTGGTATATCCAATATCTGATCTTTATCATGGATGGTTTCTAATGCTTTTTCTCTTCCTTCTTTGCATAAACCATAGCATTCTGTTTCTTTGCATGCCTTGTAAAATTTTTTGCATGTTTGCCAATTTAATATTTGATGTATCTCTGGAATTTAGTCACTGAAATGTCTGTTCCTTAAGATTGCATCAAGCTACTATTTTAAATGATATTTCCTTTATTACAAGGGACTTACAAAAAATGAAAAAAGGAAAGAAAAACAAGAAAGAAGACAGATTTCCCAGTCTTTGCCTATTAATCTGTGCAAGTGCTCTCCTTCAAAGCTTAACTTGCCTAAAATGAGTCTAGATAAAGTCTAATGCAAAAGTGTATGGTCTTCCTGGGATTTTCTGAGCATGCCTCTTACACTGTCATGCACTTGAAGCCTTTAAAATTTCACTATTTACATGGATCCAAATGTTCTGTTTTTCCTAGTCTTCCCTCCCAGTGTCAGGTAATATATTGTATGCCTTAATACCTGTAATTCTTTGCCCCAGGCTCAGTGATTTTATTGTTTTCTTATAGTGCATTAGCTTCCATGTGAGTCACATCCATCTACATGCTGGGCAAGTTCTGAGATGGTGAGTCTGCAACAAGTGTCCTGGTTCAGCCATTCAAGTTGCCACCAAACAGGTGGGTACTGATATACATGCATCTGGTATGTGCATAACAGTTACTCTAGAACTGAGACCAGGGACCTGTACTAGGAGCACAGTGCTCTGAACTGAGCTGGGGAGTGGGAGGGAGAGAAGCAAGCCAGAGTGCCAAATATTTTTCCCACCATTTTTAAATAACATTTTTCTTCATTCAGCACTTTCTTATTTACTAGTAGCCTTCCTAATGTTTATCTAATCTGACATCTCTCTTTCTACTATAAAATAATAAGCTACATGACAGTAAAGATATTGTATATATATTTTGCTCACTACTTTAAATTCCTACACCTAAAAAGTATATGGTTTAGTTGTATTCCAATAAATATTTGCTCAGTATATGTTGATTACCTAAATGAATTTTTTTTAAGTAATTTTCTTCATTCTTTCAAAAATAGGATTTTTAAAATAACCAATGACAAGATTTCATTTGGCTGCAAAATCTATATTTACATACTGAATCTAATGGCTACAGAACAATTAAATATTTTATTTATTAAAACATATTTACAATTAATGACAGAAAGCATAACATGGTTATCACTGTTTTAGTTTCCATATAATTAAGTTATCAAAACACTTAACTTATTTTAGTCTATAATTGGTACATGCTGATTCTTCATAAGAATTTTATTTAATAGAGAACCTTGAGAAAATTAATCCATTATCTTTCAAGTAGGTAATGTTTTGGATTCTTTACCTTGAAGTAGCGCTAATATTAGTCCTACAATTTATTTAATGATTGTCATTGATGGATAGCTAATTGATGCTTTCAATTCAAATGTGAGCAAAATTTCTAATTTGGAACACAGAGCTAGAGTTACTCTTTTCAACATTTAAACATAATTGCTCACATTACAAACTATATGTAAACTTCTGGCTTCTGCTGAGGGGACATACAAAACTGCAAAAAAACATTAGAATATAATTTTTATAAAAACAAAAACATTCCAGTCAAATTGCAATTTCATGAGTTTTCTTGACCAAATCATAGCACTCAGGTCACAGGTCAACCAACTAAGCCAAATCTATGGAGAAAAGAGCCTGTAAGGACACAAACACTGGCTTTTTAGTGTGGACACAAGTGAACACTTTTAAGAAGTTCATCTAGTCAGGTCAATGAATTTGAGGAGAATGAGAGTCAGTGTTGAGTGAGTATGAAATCCCTGGGAGCTGCAAAGAACAACAGAGAATGTTCTCTCCACTGGCCCCCATCTCCAGGCTAAAAATCATCAAGTAACAAGAGCAGAATAATCCAATGCAATGATTACAGTGAAAAACTCAGTAACCAAGATAAAGAATGCCTTTGGTAGGCTCATCAACACAGTCAAGAGGGCATAAAACAAACAAACGAACAACAAACAAAAAACAGTGAACATGAATATAGGTTGAGAGGGATTTCTTACACTGGAAAAAAAAAAAGAGAAAAAGAAGTGTACTTTTTAAAAAAAGAGCATTTGAGATCTGTAGGATAATATTAAATGGTTGGATATTTACGTGTTATTGGAATCCCACAAGAAAAGAGAGAAAACAGAGCAGAGAAATATTTGGAAAAATAAGAGCAAAGACTTTTCCAAAACTAATATCAGGCGTGAAACCAAGGAATCAAGAAGATTGGAACATGCTGAGCAAAAAATTAATAAATATGGTCATATTTTATTCAAATTGCTGAACATAAACATAAAAGATAAAATCTTGAAAGCAGCCAAAGGAAAAAACTCAATACAAAGAAAGGAACACAGAAAAGAATTACAGCAGAATTTTCATCAAAATATATATAAACATGAAAAAATATTCTGACTATCATTGTTTTTTAATATGATGCATATAACTATATTTTCTCAAACCTGTAATAACAATTATAACACACATTTTTATTGAAAAGTATGAACATTTTAATGGTATGATCCTTATCGCCTCCAGAAAATCTACTTATGTTTTCCAACTTTCCATACCACATGGATATGATGCTGGTACCACATATACTCTTGTATCTCCAAAAGAGAACAAGAATTTTAATTCTTTTTCAGTGGAATTGATAACTTTTTTGAGACACTCTCTACCACCAAAACACATATATACACATACAATGCATATCTTGCATTATAGATTATGGAATGTGAGAATTAAATAGCTCACATTAGAAGTCAATCACTATCTTGACCTTATTGAAAATATTTACTAAAAATCCAGGATAGAAACAAATGATTCTATAAGATAATCCTAATGTTACTCTGGGTGGCACAATTATATCAAAGCCTATGTGTATGACACTTGTGAATTCACAATATATCCAGTTAATGTTGCAGCTCTTAAAACAGCTGAGTTACAGATAGCACAGCAAAAAAGCAAGAAGGCAAACTTCTGTGCCCTTCAACTAGTCTTCATAAACTGAATCTAACATTGTCATGTCTATATCAACAATATTGAATTATCTATATAATATAAATACTTTCACAGAGTTACCACTATTTTAAACGTTTTGTCTTAGTTCAGTGAATGGCAAAAAATATTATCTTAATTGAAGAATTCATCACTGAAGTTTTTAGGTCTTCTCTTTGCCATGCTGAGGTTATTACTTGGGGGTTTATTACATTCTTTACTCTTATGAGTAAAAGCTAGCATCTAGTTGACACATAATACAACACTTTTTCTTGCTTAAACCACAAAGAAAAATGAAAGAATTAATACAAATTTTTATGAAAATACTGACTTATGGTTAATGAATAGTCTGTGGTTTATTTTATCTCAATATGTAGCTAGAAGTTATTCTTATATTCTCTTCCTCTTTCCCAAATATATATTATCTTCTATACTCTTTTTTTATATTTAGCTATTACTATGATCTCACTTAGAAAATTCAATAGATCTGTACCAAATTCCTGCTATGTGTAAAACACCATGCAACGAATGACAAGAAGCACAAAAAGTAAAGCAGCACTCCCAACCCTCATAGGATTTTAAGATTCCATATTTTGAAGAGAGGAAATAATTAATATAATCTAAAGATTATCAAACTCACTTTTATCTTTTGTAACTACTTGTCTGCCACATTCTAATTTCCTTTCAAATTCAATTCTGGGGTGCAGGAGTTGCTAAACCTAAAATATTACATTTGCAGTTATTTATGCATTTATATGTTGGTGTTCAGTTATCATATTTAAGTATTACATAAACATTTCTTGCATTGTTCACCTTCCTGCATCAATTTTCATCTAAATTTCCTTAAATTCAATGTTAGTTTAATCAAGATGTGGAAAGGATATGTATATATGTGTTTAGTTAATTAGTTCCAATTCATCAATGATAATAGCAAACATTTGTTGGATATTTATTATGTTATAGAGACTATTAGAGGTGTTTTACAATATTACAAAATTTTCCCAATGATATTGGGAGTCTGCAAATATCCTCATTTTACAGATTATAATACTGAATTACAGATACATTGATTAGATTTTCAAAGTCACATCAAATAATTGTTTGTAGCAACCTGCTTGAATCTTCAACTCAGAAGAGATTTAATAGGAGGAATTTGTTACACATTATGGAAGAATATGAGAACTAACTAGGAATCAGGTTGGAGGGACATAGCAAGGAGATGATATCACCAGATATCCGGAGATGGATTCACCTGCTATAATATGAAGTCATGATAGGCTTATTTGTGGAGCTGAAATGTAGAGGAATTTTGCTGCTGCTTGAAGACCCTATCCAAGTTACAGGAGTGAGAAAATATATTCTGGCTTCTGGCTACTCTACTAACCCACCCTCCAGTATTCTACCAGTGATACTTGACAAGTATCCCTCTGACAGGAGAGCTTGGTAAATGTAATCTAGAGAAATTAGACCTCTTTAATACAAAACACAGGAGAGAGATAAGGATAATGGGGCTTCTCTAGCATTGTGTTGGGGATAGTAACTCCAGAATATTTTTCAGAATTGTGGAGCTGACGATGATCAATGATAGATGTAAAATTATTATAGTATGTGAAATGAGTCATGTTTAGTTCTTAAATTCCTTATTTTTTTTTTAAATTTAAAAAGGTATTATTATAGGTAGCACACTGGAGGATTTATATACACTGGCCTCTATTGAAATTTCAAAACCAAGCCTTCTCATATAAAATGAAATTAGAACCCAAGCAGTATCCCCATTTATAATAGAATCAAGTAGGTATGGGGATGTCACAATCACAGAAAGAGCTCTATAAAAATTTCATTCAGGACTCATTGAATAGCCCAGTCAATATTCATAACAAGTATAATATAGTTGTATTATACATGAACCAGCCAATATGCTAGGCATTGTGTATATATTCACTTGAATCCTAACAAATCTGAAAGATAAGTATTATAACCTACATATTTATTTATACTGCTGATGTTAAGAGAAACTAAGTAATTTGAAAGATAATTTAGCAAGTAAGTGCCAAGACAAGATTTAAATAAAATCTGACTAAAATCTGTGTTTTAAAAAATACCTTCACAAAGAATACATAACAAAAAGCTAAGCTGTGGTGAGAAAAAGAAAAAACACAACATGAAATCAAGAGTACTGAAGTTGCAAATAAAACAATACGTCATTGTGCCTGTAGTGCTCTTTAAGGTAAAGGGAATTTTTTTTAAAAAGATATATTTTATATCTCCTCCCCCCATTTTTTAAAGACTTATTTTTTTTATCTCCACCCCCCCCCACCCCCCGTTGCTTGCTCTCAGTGTCTAGTTGCTGTGTGCTCTCTGTGTCTGCTGTTCTTCTCTTTAGGAGGTACCATGGGAACTGAACCCTGGGCCTCCTATGTGGAAGAGAGGTGCTCAACCACCTGAGCCACCTAAGCTCCTTGGTTTGTTGTGTCTCTCATTGTCTTTCCTCTTTGTGTCTCTTTTGTTGCATCATCTTTCTGTATCATCTCACCGTGCCTATCCACCACACCAGCTTGCCTTCTCTAGGAGGCACCAGGAACCGAACCCAGGACCTCCCATGTGGTAGGCAGAAGCCCAATTGCTTGAGCCACATCCACTTCCTGGTAAAGGGAATTTTAATTTCACAGATAATTATTCTGTTCTTCTTAGGAGACAATTGACTTTAGACAAGAGACAGACTTTACCTTTTCAAGTATGAGGTTGTTTTAATATGTAAATGTTCAAAATTTGATTTCTATGTCTGCACAAGAGGGAAAGAGTCAAAGATTGCCTTGCCATATAGTCTGAGGCATCTTTAATGGTTTTGATTCACCAAAAATGACAAAGGCTACATCTTTCAAGGAAATTAAAGCTATTGCTATGCTGAGAATGCAATTTATTATGGAATAAATCCAACAGGTAGTAAGAAGACCAACCAAAAAAAGTCTTATCGTAATATGGAAGTACAGCCCATTTGTGGAAGTCAAGTCTATTGTAGCAACTCTCCTGGGAATTGAAAGCATTTGACTCTCCTGATGGAGTAGGATACCCCAAAATAGGATACAAATGGCATCAACACAAAACAATAATATAGGTCTGCCTTGAAAATTCTTACAAGTGCCCATGCCCCAACACGGTTCTGTTTAAAAGCCAGGTCTTCCAGTTGTTTTTTGTTTGTGCATTAGAGGGGTGTATGTGTGCAGAAAACCAGTGTGAGGCCTTGATGGGAAATTTGGTATTTGGGACTTCTTCACCCTACTTTTCCTTCACCAAAAGTGAAGAGGAAGAGAAACAGATCCACTCCCACAGATAATGTGAACAAACGCTCTGGAGTACCACAAGTGACCAGAATAGGTGTCTTTGCTATTTAGACAATTTTCCAGTATGTCTGACTCCACATTAAGAGGTCCATTACACACCATCACTCCTCAACAACACACAAGAGAACAAAGGTATCAGGGTAAAGCAAATCTGGGGTGAAAAAATTTTTACAGATTGTAGATTTTTTGTCCCAGGTTTGACAGTTGGATTGAGAAAATGGCTATATGAAGGATTACTAGGTTTGTAGACATTTTTGAAATTCTTGAAATTATGTTGTAGTTTTGCTAAAATTGAGGCACAGTAATAACTGTGAAATATAGGACACTTGTTTTCTATCTATGCATCCTTAAGTATGTCAAATAAAGGACAAAATTATGGTCTTATCCACACACCTTTTGACATCAGAGGGAATTAATATTTCCTTTAAGGTAGAAGTATATGTACCTGTGGCTCTATGTTGCTTTAGATATTAAACAATAGGCAGATTTATGAGGCAGACTTTCTTTTTCAGAAATACAAAATATAGATATTTTTTAAACTTGGGACATATGAACTTTCCTTGACTTTGCTCTCCAAAGGGGAGCTCTATGACGTTCAAGGTTCTGTACTTTGTTTCAAGTTTCTGTTAAATAGTACACTCTTTCTTTAGAAGCCAATGATATTTAAGGAATAAACAGTTATGATAATTAGGCAATAAATGTGGTTAAACTTCCTTCCTTCCATCCTTCCTTCCTTCCTTCCTTCCTTCCTTCCTTCTTTCCTTCCTTCCTTTCTTTCCCTTTCTATCCCTTTCTCTCTCTGTCTCTATTTTTTTCTACTTTTCTTTGTCTTCATTTTTTCTTTATTTTTACTTTGAATATAGAACTATGTAACTTTATAATAGCTTTATTCACAATATCAAGAATGCATCACTCACTGTCTATGGAGAGATTTGCCATTAAATTATATTATTAATTATGCCAGTAGTTTCTTTTACTAAAATAGCCCCCCAACAAATATCTGGTTCTGCAATACATCAAACAAAAGTCCTCAGTCTAGCAACAATCTGAATTTCAGGACTCACCTTCCATTTTTCCCTCTCTTTCTATCTTTTTTTCTATGTTCATTTATTTTCTGTCCACACTTAGCTACTTGTCTTTCCACAAACATGGCATATTCTATCATATAATTAGTCAGTCTTTTTACATTCAGGTCCCCCTAACTGGAAGTATGGAATGTCTATTTCTCATACTTCACTTGTAAACTCCTACCAATCCTAATTTATGATCTTACTCAAAGTGTTTCATTCCTCTGTCTTCCAGATTACATTAAAAAAATGTTAAAAATTTATGTCCAACCTCATATTAACCTATTAAAATGTTAATCACATTATATTTTAATTTTTCAATAAAACTTTCATTTAAATTCAACAGACATTATTGATTGCTTACTTTTTACAGTGATTGTGTTACCTGTGACCTCCTTGACAGCATGAGACAAGTTCTTTTGAAATGCTACAATTAAATGCTTAATATTTCAAATGTATTTTTAAAGGTCTTCATTCCTTTTACAGAATATTTTATTAATTATAGATTTTAGTATATGTCTAAGTAATTGCCTGATTGGTCAACACACTACTTGGATAAAAATACATATATCCATGTGATCAGTAAGTCTAGAGAATGGAGCACTCTTAATTGGTAAGAGTAAAATCCTGTGGATTTGAATGCCAAAAATGACTTAAGATATAAGAAGAAATGTGCCAAGGATTAGGTCAAAAAAGATAAATAACTTTAAGAAAACTCATGAAAAGGAATAGTATGTTGAATAGTAAATAAAAGCTATGCACACATATACACACACAGTTAATAAGTAAATGTCGGATTATGAGCAGAGCATTTTTTATATAGAGAAAAATACGTTTTGGGAATTAGATACCTTATATATTCAGAGGTAAGCTTTTTGGTCTCTAACTCTTACATTAGCACAGCTTTGATTTCTATAGCTTAGTGTATATGATAGCATGGGGAAAATGCCCCCTTGTATGTTCAAGAACTAATGTCTGAGCTGCTGTATTGAAAAGGAGTGTCGATACACACTGTATTTAATGTTGACCTAAGTTACAAGCAATTTTCATTGACTTCAGTGTGATTTTAATTGAGGGCAAGATTTGGTCAATTAAGTCCATCTCCCTGCTTGGCAACTCCACTAACTCTTTTACTGTCACTTAGTAAACAGTCTTTTCATGCTCTCCTGCCTTCAGGCCTCATTGGGTTCTCAGAATTTGACAGTGCATATAAGTAATCAAACAAAAACATTGTAGGGGACAAGAAAATGTATTATTCAACAAAAGACTCAAAGATATTAAAATATATTTTAGGAATGGCTACAACATGTATTAAATTCAGTGCAATTGAATATTGATGGTGAAATTTTTCACTGATATCATTCTGATTTTGTATAATCATAGAATTTCTAAGGGTCATTACAAAGCCCTTTATTGAAGACTTGTAGGAAAACTATTCAATTTTTAGAACTGTAGAGTTTTAGCTTATGGTATATTGTATAATATTTATATATAAATATAGTGACTATTTTTATTATTTGGTACTATTCAATATATGTGTTATTTATAAGACACTGTGAAATATGTATGTATATATAGATATAAATATACATATAGCAATTATGTGAATTAAAAATCATATAAGCTTGAAATATAATAATCAATTTTGATAATGAAATATGAATCATCATTAATTTATGAAAATAGTGGCCATTTTGGGGACTGTTAATATTTCAAACCTAAAATTCAGATTTACTTATCCAAAATTTTTCATGCTTTTAATCTCTTTTTCAAAAAGCCTGATGGTATAAAACATTAATATAACATAATGTAGTATAATATAGTATAATAAGGTATAATATGGCATATATATGGTATAATATATATAGTATAATATAAAATTAATGTAAAATGAAATGTTTTATTTTATAATATAGTTTAAACATTGTGTATATGAATGTATTACATAAAAATGTAAAATAATTAAAATTTACTAGAAATAAGTCCCTATGAGTTTTAAAGGGCATTTTTTTTAGGAGGTACTGTGGATTCAACTTGGGACCTCATACATGCGAAGCAGGCATTCAAACCACCTGCTCCCTACAGAGCTTTTTTTTTCACTTTATTTTCTGAGAAGCTTTAGGTTACACAAAAGTCACACAGAAAATACAGGGCATTCCCATACACCCCACTCCCTCTCCCATACATCCTCCCCTACCAATAACACCCTACATGAGTATGGTACATTTGTAACAATCAACATCAATAACAAACATATACAATCAAGGGAAAACTTTCTTCATCTCTCATTTTTCTTTCAAGTGAAACAGAAATTTTTGAAAGTAAAAGGATTAAATTACACCAATTATTTGCCTTTATGTGAAAAATTATTGCCAATGTTTTGCTTTCATTAACTAATTAGTAAGTTTTATTTTACACTCAGAAATTGTCATGGAACTTGGTACATATTCCTAATGTGATAGTACGGACTGCAGGTTAGGGTGGGTATGATGCTATTTAATCTAGCACACTATATAAACCACAAAACGTTTCAGACTAAAGTAGTGGTAACCATAGTAACCAGATGGGACAATGGTACCTGAGGCATGGACCAGAATTGTCCCCAGCAAACTGGGACTCATAGTTACACTAGTTATGTATTTGCTGTCTCCTATCTTAGATATATATGAATGCTCTGTTTGCTTTGCCTTACTCACGTATTTTTTTGTCCCTCACTTGGTAGTTGGAGAACAGAGATAATGAATATAGCTGTAGAAGCAAGAAGGAAAATGGTAATGACTTTTGAATAAACCTTATAAAGAACTGACAAAGAATAGGAACAAAAGACTTTGAATAAGGCTTTTTTATAGACTTTACTTTTCTTGCATCTGAGATGAAAAATCTGAGCAAGAGAAGGAAGCACTAGCAATTTACTATACTGTAGATTTTGAAGATTGATGGCATTTTGTTCTTCTTGTACAGCACATTGGATACATGAAAAGAGTATATGGCTTGCCATGGCGCACTAAGTATATATATGATTTACGAGCTGCATAGGGTTCTCCATCAAAATAATAGAAAAGGTTTTAGTGTTGCTTAGAATGGCATTCTGACTTTTGTCTAAGAATGAAATGTGATTTAAAGTGTATCACTGCCTTGATGGGGAAATCAAACCCCTCCCCTCTTCCTATTTTACAACTTATTTCAAATAAGACCCTGAATTTGATTTGTGGCAAGTATGATTTCTTCATTTCTGACAGATTTATTTTGATCCTGACACTAACATCAGCAAATAATGACTATATTTTAAAAGAAAAGGTACGTACATTTGCCTTTGAAGACTTAACAGCTTATCAAGGGGATAATGTTGAAACTACTAAAATGTCCACTGTTACATACAGGAGGTACCCTCACCTAAGATTTAAGTTAGCACTCCAATACTACAGTGAATATGAAAACATACAAGAATGGCAGTTTCCCCAATTTTAGGTAAAGCAAAAACAAAAATTGACTGTCTTAGTTTTCATGGGCTACCATAAGAAAATATCCAAGCCAGCAGGCTTAAAGCAGCAGACTTTCATTATCTCACAATTCTAGAGGATGAAGTCTGAAATCAAAGTGTCGGCAGGGCCATCCATCCTTCAAAGTCTGCGTGGAAGAATCTGTTCCATGCCTCCTCTTTCTTTTGCTGGCAATCTGTGAAGTTCTCTGCTTCAATCATCACATGGCATTCTCTGTTCCTTCTCTGTCTCTCTGTTCAAAATTTCCCTTCTTTTCAGGATTCCAGTCATATTGGATTAAGGGCCTAATCTACACCAATGTGACCTCATTTTAATTAGCCTAATTCCATTTGTAACAACATTTCCAGATAAGGTCACCTTGTGAGGTATAGGGGTTTATGATTTAAACATATCTCTTTGGAGGAGGAGGGTGCAATTCAATCCATATCAGTTTGCCCTGTGGCCCCACAAAATCCATGTTCTTTCCACATGCAAAATACTTTCACCCCATCCCAACATCTCAAAAGTCTTAAGCCATCCAGTACCAATGGTAAGTCCAAAATCTCCTCTAAATCACTTAGGTGCAAGGTCTATCCTAGGGCAAAATTCTTCTCCTTCTGTGGACCTGTGAAACTATAAAACAAGTTATCTGGGAAGTGGATGTAGTGCAAGTGGTTGTGCATCTGCTTCCCATGTACAAGGTCCCAGGTACGATGCCCAGTACCTCCTAAAAATAAAAACAAAGCAAACAAGTAGACAAATGAAGAAACCAACTCTAGGAGCCAGTGTAGCTCAGTGGTTGAATGTCAGCTTACCACATAAGAAGTCCTGGGTTCAATCCCCAGCCCCAATAGTTCAGAAAAGAAAAAAAAAACTAAGCAAGTTTTCTGCTTCCAAAATGCAATGGTGTAATAGGAATAAGACAGGCATTTCCATTCTAAAAGAAAAGAATTGGAAGGGAAGAAGAGGTTAAAGGACCCAAGCAATTCTGAAACCCAGCAGGGCAAATGTCATTAGATTTCAAGGCCTGAGAGTAAACACTGCCTTCTGGGCTTGCAGGGGCAGTATCCATACCCTTTCTGAACACCAAAGCAGAGGCCCTGCTTACTCCAAACAATGTGGCAAGGACTCCACCCTCTTGGCCAGGGGCGGTCCCTGTAGCCCAAACTCTTGTATTCATGGCTCCACCTTTGGTGTCATTTGTCTTTCATTTCATCCAGTCCCTTTCATTCCAGACAGTATTTTTGCTAGTAGAAAATTCTCATAAACCTTTTTGGTATCCCAAGTAATTCATGGGAGTCCAAGCTATCAGACAAGTGGATCCTCCACAATTCTTCCTGGATAAACCACATCTCCATTCCTGGTGTCTGCTGAAATGGTTGATTGTATCTATGAGTCATATTCTTAATCTCTTTGGCAAAAGGTTGTCCAGCCACAGTCTTGGTTCTGATTCCAGACCATTATATCTGGTTGGTGAAAAGATTTCCAAATCATCAATTGCTCTTTCCTTTTTGCTTATTAGTTCATTCCTCCATTATCTCTTTCCTCTCACATTTTACTATAAGCAACAAGGAGAAATCAGGCTGCACCTTCCAAACTTTGCTTGGAAATTTCCTCAGCTAAATATCCAAGTTTGTCTTTCAGAAGTTCTA
>JAQZBX010082884.1:0-13465 GCA_029593785.1 Cabassous unicinctus
CATTCAAAATGGTGACTAATCATTAAATAATAATAATGCTGGGTTTAAAAGTGTAAAATATAAATTATTTCCAAAGTTGTTTTCCAGTTCTTCCTTTGTTTTATTAACAATAGTTCTGATATACTTGTTTTGATTTTTCAAAATATTTTGGTAGCTCTTCAATATAGAGCTCTTTAGGAATAAGGGATAAACTTGAAGTTTTTGGAAGTATTTTCCAATTGCTCATCATTATTGTTTTGAATTTTAACACCATATTTTAAAATTTTCCTAATAAAGTTTAAATATACCAAACTCCAATTTTGGTGAGTTACCAAATGGGTAGCTATAAAATATGGCAGGCAAGAGCACAAGGCCTGGGACAGGAGAGATATGTTCAAGTGCTGGCTCTTCCACTTACTTTCTGGAAAACTTAGAATTCTGACTGTCACAAAAGAAGCACTCAATAAATGTTAACATTAGTTGAATATTAGATACAAGCATATGGAAGAAAAATCCCTTTGTGTTGCAGACACCCTAAAATCAGAACTACACCAACTGACCTCACCGTGTGACTTAATTTTCCCTGATAGTCAAAATTCAGTCAAGTGTTTCTCTCTGAAATTACATCAAATTCTTGGAAAGTTATACTTCTTTCTTTGCCCACACACTAGATAGATAGAGATAGATAGATAGATAGATAGATAGATAGATAGATAGATAGATAGATAGATAGATAGATAGACAGACATATATATTTATACACATATACATAATAAGGATGATTTGGGATTTAAAATATATAGGTAAACTTGAATTATGGACATTACATAAATGCAAATTTACATAAGTAGCAGTGGTGGATGCATATTTCAGTTTGAAAGAGTCCAAGGAACTTTGTAAATATATGTATTTAGAAAGCACATTTGCCATTCTTTTTAAATTAAGGTTGAAAGGACTGATATTCAGGAAATGGATTCAAACATAGTTTATGGAATAAAATAGGACTTTTCTTTTAAGTTTCCAATTTGTGTATTTGATGATACTAACGGGAAGAAGAAATCTATACATTATATGACAATTAATGATCATTATACTTACTTATAAAATAAAAAATAAATCATTATCATATTCTGAAACATTTAGCAAATTCCATGCTCCTAGCACTGTTTCAAGAGATTTGCATTAATCAATTCACTTTATACTTACAAAATCTTATACCCAGCATTGCCTTATTACCTCATTTTATAAAAGAAGAACAATAAAAAGGAATTTGAGGTCATTAATAAGTGGTGAAGTCAGGAAGGAAACCTACTCACTTTGGATCCCAAATGGCAGCTGGTAATTCTGCACTGATATATCACAACTGTGAGATTAAGTTCTCAAATAAAGGAATTGTTATGTGACTGACTATGATATTTTTGGCTTAATTCCAAAGGAACAAACTTGTTTGATGTGGGCATTAGAAAGACAATGAAATAAGTTTTCTGGGTACTACCAAAAGGAGCATAGGAGCAGACAAGGGACATTTTCTCTGAGTACAAGCAGAATTGTAAATTTGCCCAACATCTGTAGTAGAGACTTTCATGGGGTATTTAACCTCCTTGATTCATTGGTAATGTATGGCCCTAGCACCAAGGAAAGATGAATGTCTCTGAATAATTTTCTGTATAACTTCCTTTTATCTAAGAAATTTCTAATGTTATTATGAGTGAAAATGAAAAGGAAAGTTATTGTCTATCTAGTATTTCTGGAAAAAATACAGGATTTCATTTTAAGCCAAAAAATCAATTGAATGACAGTAATGATGATGACAGAGAAAATATAATCCTTAGGTGAGTGAGTAATTTAATTAACATGATCAGTTTTGCTTTTGCAAAACACCTGAAAGCAGTTACATACTTTATTCTAATCTTTGAGTCAGTGTAAATATAACTGAAATTTAGCAAGGCTTTTCTTTGCCAGTTTTCAATATTCTTTGCATATGTTGGTACCATATATCATCATTATATCCATATATCTTGAAGATAATACTGATGATCCATATATTCTTTTGAAAATTCTTCAATGAGAAGAGAAGAAACACTGTTCTCAGTCAATAATTCAACAAAAACAAATATATTGTGAATACATAGTCATTGAATATCTTTTAAACTGGACAAGAGAAAATATGTATATATATATTACATTTTTCATTGGCCACCATTGATTTTACAAAAACCAAATTTTAAAAGCTTTACAAGAAAGAATTTTGACTGTTATAAAATTTGTATAACAATTTCAAATATTCACATTGAAAAGAGAAGTGTTTGTTTAAAATATACCCTTTACCTTAAGTTGTATTTAATCATACATTAATAAATTTTTATTGTAATTATGCTAAAAATAATTTTTTATACATCAAAATGTTGAGAAGAGAAAATAAAATGTTTACCAAATTATGGAGCAGTATATAAAATACTATTTGTGTAAAACATTTCAATAATGTATAAGATATTATTTTATGGTAATACTAAAAGAACAATGCATGAGAATCTTTTTTTCCTTACATATACAGGTGCACTTTGGCTTGGGTCCACAGGAACAAAATTTTCATTTCCTGGAGGTTGGATTTCTAAAAAATAGCATACCAAATTATTTTTTGGTATTCAGAAAGAAGAGGTGATTATAAGTAATCCAAATCTACAAAGTTTTTGTTGACTGTAAAAGTATTTTGATGGTACTGTAAAACCAGTCTTTGTACGAAGGAGAACACCACACTAAGAGGTGATTAAGGATATAGAAACAGACCTTTGTAATAATGAATTTGCCACTTTATATTACCATTATCCCACCCTGGTTTCATCTCCATTTCTCTATTCAATACATAATCCACTGGTTGAGAATGACTGATTCCATTATATATATATGCTCAGTGACCTTAATATAGAGAAATTAAGTCTCCTGCAGGATTCCAACTTCTTTGTGTTTCTTTCGTTCTGTATTTCCTTTTGAATAATTTAATCTCTCTCTCTTTTCCTTAGAGAGAAGATTCATATAGCTTCACAAATATTGGGAGTAAATATATAGTACAAGATCAATTGCAAAATTAATTCTGAGTAAAATGTCCTTTTTATTAATTGAGCCAACTTGTTTGAAGAAAATACTTCAATAGCTTAAATTGAAGTTACAAATAGCAAAAATTAAAACCCTGAAAATATTATCATACATATTTTAAAATACTATATATTTTACATTTTAATTATATTTATTTTAATTACAATTCTTTGATATGAAATTATAAAACACAATTTTGAAAAAAATTGTAGAATGGAATTTAGAATTCATGTATTTTTAACAGTGAAGAGCTTCCCTGAGTTTAAGCAAGAGAAATGAGTCCATATTTTTGAACTACATTCTGCTTAAGTTATTAAATATTTTGAGTACATTTGTTGAGGAACTCAATGTAATGGCTGTACATGAGTAAATTTAATCAATCGAGTTATTTTGTTATTAGGTTCTCACAATTGCATGTGTCCATCAAACTTTTCTCCTTTATGGCCCCTTAAGACTCTGCTATTGACCTTTTTGGCTATGCTTTGGCTATTTCCCTTTAAACTAAACTGTACTGGATCCCAGCACATATGAAGAACATCACCAAGAAATCTGACTAGAACAGTTTCACTAACAGCAGTGTTTGCTTGTTTGTTTCTGCTGGTGCTGTTTTTCATATCATCAATAGTCTTCTGAGAATGTGGAGTCAATATGTGGAGAGAGAGGAGAGAGATGGGGAGTAGGGAGGTAAAGAGGTTATATACCACTATATGAATTTTTAATTATTTTAATCCATACATAATAAAAATATCAAAATTTCAAGGAGTCTAAATATATTTCCTTGAAACACTGAAAGTATAATATCTTGGGATTTTTAGTAAAACTATTTTAAATAAGTGTGCAGTGATGTTAGTATCATAATGATACACATACAGTGAGATTTAAAAATTAATATGTTCAAAACACATAATATATATTATTGCAAGTCTGTGGGAGAAAAGGAAGATGGATACATTGAAAAATGAGGGTAGAACCAAACATGATAAATAGTGGGACTAAAGATTTTTTTCTACTCTATCCAGGGTAATGAACTGGGAAAGAGAGAATGGGGAGACGGAGCAATCAGACCATCGGAACTGACTTTATTCTCTTGGTGCTTTTTTACCACGTCAGAGCACCCAAGCTCCTCTTCACTTTCATCTTCCTGGTATTCCTTGTGGCTTTTGCTGACAATGTCATGATGATAATTCTCATTTGGTTGGACTCTCGACTCCATACACCTATGTAATTTCTTCTCAGCCAACTTTCCTTTGTGGACCTCTTGTATAGCTCCACTTTTGTTCCCAATATTGCAATTGATTTCCTGTCTGGTAGGAACACCATTTTCTTTATTAACTGTGGAATTCAGTTCTTCCTCTTCATAGCCCTTATGGGTGTAGACTGTTGATCTGACAGTCATGGCTTATGACCGCTATGTGCCCATATGCTTCCCTCTCCGTTATTTAGTTCTCATGCGCCCTACAGTCTGTTCTTCCATGACGGCTGGCATCTGGCTGGGTGCTCTGCTCAATGCTTTGGTCCATGCCATATATACTTTGAATTTACCTTACTGTGCCAACCGGAACATCCATCATTTCTTTTGTGAGCTCCCAGTTGTCCTGAAATTTGTTTGTGCTGATACGTCCCTTTATGAAAAGTTGATTTTTGTCAATGGTATTGTGTCCCTCCTCATTCCAATGTCTGCCATCATGGCATCTTATGGGCACATCCTTTCCACTGTTGTGGGATTAGGATCAAACTTGGGTATGAGAAAGTCTTTGACTACATGTTCCTCTCATATAATTGTGGTGTCTCTCTTCTATGGAACAACCATCATCAAGTACTTTCACCCCAAAGCCTATCATACCACTGTGCTGGATAAAGTTGTCTCTGTCTTCTACACTATCCTCACCCCTATGCTCAACCTGCTCATTTACAATCTTTGAAACAAAGAGGCATCCGGAGTCCTCGTGAGAGTTCTGGGAAGGTAAGTGATAAGTACAGAGAATAGGGCATAAAAGAAAGGACCACAGTTGTGAAACATTACCACAATGAATATAGACAATATAGTACAGGCAAATCTTTACTCTTTTTTTCTATTTATTTTCCTTTTTCTTTTTCTTTTTCTTTTCTTTTTCTTTTTTCTTTACTTTTCCCTCATGGCTATACCTCTTTCCCTACCCTTGGCAAACTGATAATCAAACAGATCACTCCTTCCAATTAAGCCTCATCTGAACATCACAAATCTATTAAACAGAATGCCCTATGTCTGAAGACACTACCCATTTGCAGGGAACAAAAAACAATATGTAACTCTGCTATCTTTTTAGTATGAGATCTGGGGAGAAATAAACAACCTAGGTAACATTGACTGAATACTGAATTTTACATTCCACGATCTTGAGGATTTGGGGATGGTGATGTCCACTCTGTTTCTGATTGATAGTGGGCTTATACCCCATGGGGCAGATGGATGGAACTGTCTTGCTTGCAGTTGTAGGTACTCTCTGTTTTTTAAGATGGGCATTGTCCTTCATCATTCTTTTGTTAGCTGTCCTGGGTGAGTCCATGAACTGGAGTGTAGGTATTGCAACCCTAAAGAGATTCAGGGCTCAACTCTAATATGAGCAGACTGAAAAATTTTAAGTCTTTGGAATATAAAATTAACAAGTATAGTGCACATTATAGTATCAAATAAGAATAAAATAGATGGAACATAGCGCATTTTTAGGGTTACTTTCCTGTAACCTAAAGCTTCCTGGAAGATAAATAAAAAATTATAAGACACTTGGGGAATATAAAGAATAAAATGCCACTGTACATATAAGACAAAAGATCTTACAGTGATGAAAGGCAAAATACAAAAATAATTATTATTTTAATTTTTAAAATTTTTGTATTGTATTTGTTATTTTTAAAACTATCATTTTGTTTTCTTAGTCTTTTTATTTTGTTATTTTCTTTGCTTCATCTTTGGAGAGGTTTTGGATCACATTGGGTCACAACTGTGGCAGGGCAGGACCACTGCTGTGGGGTGTTGGTGATGGGGGAATGCATAGGAGGGGTTTCATCTGGGGCATGCCTCTAAGGCACATGAATGTGTTCAAGTATTCATGGGGCATTGTCAAGATCTGTGGAAATCCAAAAAATAACCAAAAGAATATCAGATGCCCATCCTGGGGGGATCTGCTATATTCTCTAATGGGACAGCAAGACTCCAAGGAGTACAGGGGCCGTGCCTAGTGAAGGAGAATGAACCAATACACTGGGACCTTGATATTGATATTTGTACTTATGAACCCTTTCTTTGAAATTGAAACTTAGCCTAATATTATATGTTGCCTAAGAGTTACCTTCTAAGGGCTTTTTGCACACATGTGGCCTTTCTCTAATCCAAACTCAGCATATAAATGCCCTACCTTTCCCTGGGGATGGGACAAGACTCCTAGGGATGAACCTCCCTGGCATTGAGGGATTATTACCAAGCACCAACTAGCAATGCATCTGGAAAAAGACCTTGACCTTAAGGAGAAAATGGAAAATACAAATAACTTTTAATGGCTAAGAGAATTCAAAGTGAGTCAGGAGGTCATTCCAGAGGTTGTGCTTGTGCATATCTCAACAAGATCTCTTTGACTGCCACAGTAAATAGCACCTCAAATAGTAGGGTTTCTGAGGACTCTAGAGACATCTAGATACTATAGGCAGGGCAGGCAGCTCAGGAGTTTGATGCCCTGCCAGTGGATGTTACCATGGAATTTATGCTGCCCAGTGTGACAGTTTGGACATATTTTTGATATCCCTACACATGACTCTTCTGCACTTCTATTTAAACTTATAATTAGTACTATATTTGATAGGTGTGTGTCCAAGAGTCTTAAATCTTTGATCTATCCATGTGCCAACTGGGCCCTGAATCTCAGTAGAGTTGCAACACCTACTCTTCAGTTCATTGGACTCACCCAGGATAACTAACAAGGTGATGATGATGGACAACGCATATCCTAGGAACAGAAAGATTCTGCAACTACAAGCAAGATAATTCTATCAATCTGCCCCATGGGATCTAAACCCCCTTTCAGTTAGAGGCAGAGTGGACATTACCATCCCAAAATCTGCAAGATTGGGGAGTGAACAATGGACTAAAATGGAATTACTATTATTCTACTATAGACTTGTTATTATTCTAGCAATGGAAGAACTTTTATCATTGATGTGGGGGCAGTGGCCACTGAAGGTTCTGAGGTGAGGGAGAGGGAAAATTAGTAGTAATATGATGGCATTTTCAGGACATTGGAATTGTCCTGTGTGACATTACATTGACAGATACCAGCAATTATATATTTTGTTATAATTTACAAAATCTTGTGGCTCAGAGCATAAACCATTATGTAACTACAAACCATGATTAGTGGTAATGTTCAATATGTGTTCATCAATTGTAACAAATGTACCACACTAATGAAGGATGTTGTTAATGGAGGAAGTTATGGGAGGAGGAGGGAGTGGGGCATATGGGAACCCTCTATATTTTTTATGTAACATTTATGTAATATAAAGTTTGTTTAAATATAAAAATAGATAAATAAATATGGGCAGAAGAACAAGTGTAAGAAAACTATAAATGAGCGTAACTCTGATACATTGGGGAGCATATATTCCAAAATTCAGCCCATTGACAGGATGCCGAATTCCTGAGTTTATGTGCCCTGTTTATAGTGTCTAGATGTCTCTAGACACCCCCAGGAACCCTGCTGTTTGAATCATTGTTTACTGTGACAGTCAATGAGGTCCTCCTGAGACATGCAGAAGCTTAACCTCTGGAATGAACTCCCAACTTACTTTGAAATATAAAAACTCATCTGTGTTTAGTATTTCTCCCTTTGACAAGGTCTTTTTCCTGATGCATCTCTAGTCAGCAATTAGTAATATGCCCTTGAGGCCAGGGAGACTCATCTTTAGGAGTATGTCCCATGCTGGGGGAAAAGTGCTGTGTTTATATGAGTTTGCTTAGAGATAGACAGCATTTGTGCAACAAGGAGTCTTTCAGGAGGAAACTCTTAGGCAACCTATAATACTAAGCTAAGTTTCAATTTCACAGAAGGTTCATGAGTATAGTGATCAATCTCAAGCGCCTGGCAAAATGGTCTGTCTTCCCTCCCTAAGCACTGCCCATGTACTCAGGAGATTCTTGCCACTCTATTAGAGGAATGTAGCAGGACTCTCTAGGATGGAAATTCAATGTTATTTGGGTTATTGTGTGGGTCTCCACTCACCTAGGCAAAACCCCACGAATGGTTTAAAATATTCATCTGCATTAGAAGCATGCTTCAGGTGCACCCCTCTCCACACATCCCCCATATCTAACACACCACAGCAATGATCCTTCTCTGACACAATTGTGACCCTTCTGCAATTCAAAACCTCCCAAAAAACAGAGCCAAAAATAAGCAAATAAAATTATAAAGAAAATAAAAATCACAATGAATAACAAAATACAAAAACTAAAAGTTAAAAATTAAAGAAAACATTTTATTCATTGTGACATTCATCACTGTAAGATCTGTTGTCTTTTATGTACAGTGACAATTTCTTCCATTCTGTCCCAGTTGAGTGGAATTGGTGGCTTTGTCAAATATCAGTTAACTGTACATGTGAGGATCTATATCAGAACTCAGTTTTGTTCCATTGATCAGTTTATCTTTCCTTTGGCAAATACTATGTAGTTTAACCACAGTAGCTTTGTAGTATGCTTTAAAGTTTGGTAGTGCATTTCCTTCAACTTTGTTTTTCTTTTTCAATATATTTTTGGCTATTTGGGACCCCTTGCCTTTCCAAAAAATTTGATAATTACGTTTTCTAATTCAGTAAAAGAATGCTGTTTTGATTTTTATTGGGAGTACATTAAATTTGTAAACAAATTTGTGTAGGAAAGACATCAAAATTATGTTTAATCTTCAATTCCATGAACATGAAATATCCTTCAATTTATTTCAGTCTTCATTGATTTCCCTTAACAATATTGTGTACTTTTCTGTGTACAAGTCCTTTACACATTTAGTTAAGTTTATACCAAGGTATTTGATTCTTTTAGTTGTTATTGTAAATGGAATTTTTTTTCTAGATTTCCTCTGCAGATTGCTCATTATTGGCATACAGAAATGGTACTTATTTTTTCATCTTGCTCTTATATGTTTCCACTTCACTGAATTTATTTACCAGATCTAGAAGCTTTGTTGTAGATTTCTCAGGGTTTTCTGTGTATAGAGTCACGTCAATCATGTCATCTGCATAGAGTGATAATTTTACCTCTTTTTTTCCAAGTTGGATGCCTTTTTTATATCATTTTCTTGCATAAGTACTCAAGCATATACTTCTAAAAGAATGCTAAATGAGAGCCATGACAGTGGGCAACCTTGTCTTGCTCCAGATTTGGAGGAAAAGTCTTTAGTATTTCACCATTGAATTTGGTATTAGCTCTGGGTTTTTCATATATACCCTTTATCATGTTGAGGAAGTTTCCTTCTCTTCCTAACTTTTGAAATGTTTTTATCAAGAAAGGATGCTGTATTTTTTCAAATGCTTTTTCTACATTAATAGAGATGATCATGTGATTATTTTTCTTTTGATTTGTTAATGTGGTGAATTACGTTTGACTTTCTTATGTTGCACCATCATTGCATACCAGGATGAAACCCAATTGTTCATGGTGTATAATTCATTTGATGTGTTGTTGAATATGAGTAACAAGTATTTTGTTGAGGTTTGAGCATTGAAGTTCATTAGAGAGACTGGTCTGTGGATTTCCTTTCTTGTGGTGTCTATGTGGTTTAGTATTAGGATCATGCTGGTATCATGGAATGAGTTTGGTAATGTTCCCTCACTTCTATTTTTTGTAAGAGTGCAAGGATTGGGGTTAATTATTTCCTGAATGATTGGTATAATTCACCTGTGAAGCCATCTGGTCCTGAGCTCTTTTTAAATTGGAAGTTTTTGATGACTAATTCAATCTTGTTACTTGTGATTGGTCTATTGAGTTTATCAATTTCTTCCTTCATCAGTGTCGGCTGTTTAGTTATTTCGAGAAATTAGTCTATTTCACCTAAGTTATCCATCCTGTTCACATACAATTTTTCAAAGTACCCTCTTATGATACTAAATAAGAATCTGGAATATACATTATTTGGGGACAAGATGGGAATAGGGAATGCAGAATTAAAGCTTTAAATGTACAGAAGTCTTATTTTGAATGATGTAAATATACTGATAATGAGTGGTGGTGATGGTAGCACAACATTGTGAACATTTGTAACAGCACTGAATTATATATTTGAATGTACTTATTGGGGAAATTTTAGGATATACTATATATCTATCATGAATAAAAATTAAAAGAAAAAACACATAAGATTGTAAATATAGACAGTGAATTCTAATGTAAACTATAATTAATAGTACAATTATAATAATATTCTATCAATTATGACAAGTATAATATTCTAATGCAAGGTGTTAACAGAGTGGTTTATTGGAATCCTGCAATTTATACATAATTGTTCTGTAAATCCTCTTCTCTTCTAATTAAAGAATATTATTGACTGTGAATTCTCATTATTCCAACGCACAATTTTTATCTTTCCCACTCCAGCCAAGTAAATAATGTTATTTGGTAGTTAAATGTAGATGATAGAATGTGTTTCTAATATCTCCCTCTGTATTTTCTTTTTCCTCACCTTTCCTATCACCTAGAATGCCTAAATGCTTGTTCTCTACATATTCGTCCTTGTCAGCTTATCCAAAATTTAGTTTGAACATTTTTTTCTGCAGGGAACTTTTCACAGTTCAAAATAACTTTTACTCCTGCTTTTGGAAAACTTGCCCGGAAGAAAAGATGTTTGGTTTTCACAAACCATGGATGCAACAGAGTATAGAGGGATGCTGTATTTGAAAGACTAAGTCCTTCAGGTATCAATTCATTAACATTAAATGCTATGAAAAGGACTTTTAGAGCTGTTTTGGGTTCCGTGAGGCTCATTCAGGAGATGTTTTCATTGTCTGTATACTCTTTGTGAAAAGATAGAAGAAGCTGCCAGCAAGATCAAAATAACAAAAACAGAAAACCCCAAAACTGGAATCATGTGATAGATGCAAAGCAAGACCTAGACTAAAGACTACTTTGAAACCAAAGAAAGTGAAAATTCTATCTGGAAACAGGATATAAAACAACTAGATCTGTAATCTGCAGAAAGAATTTAAATGCCACAATTCTGATGCTCATAGTACCACATAAAGTGCCTCCCCAGCCCAATCTCCTTGTTACAGTAACCAGTCAGAAGATGGCCAAAATACAAAGATGGCTTCCAACTCTCACAAAACACCAATATTTTCCTTTATAAATCTCACATACTGGAAAAAACAGAATATATGTTGTGAAATTATTTATAAGGACTGTTTTGCAGTCCTCATTGACACAGATCTATTCAAGCCTCACTGCAGCATTAAGAAAGTAGCTGTTGAGAAGCCAGAGGAGTGGAGGGCAGAGCATCTGCCCATCTTCATTCAGAGATTGTGATGGAGGTTTATGTAGAAAAGAACAAAAATTAAATTTTGGAAATACAACAAAGCAACAAAGTGACCCTCCTGTTTTTATTTTGTAGACTTGTTATTTTGTCAAAAGAGAATTTCTAGAATAGTTTTGAATTGGTAAAACTCCCCTCCATTTCCAACACTACCAAGCTTACTAAAAATAAAAATAATAAGTGTACATAATAGTTAAGATACCGAATATTTCATAGAAATGCTGAATGCTGCTGTAAAGTGTCCTTTATATATTTTTAATCCCCATCTCATGAATGAAATTATGAGTTTATGAGATTTCAGGAGACAGAGATGGTATTTGCTATATGATAAACCATAAGTAGCTTTCATCATTTTTATACTGAGAAGCAGTTCTTGGGACATTTTTTAGGATGCCTGACTACACTTGTTTTTCATCATGTTAGTAAATTTGTCATAACTCATAACATAGACAATACAGAGGTATTCTTAATAATTTTGAAATGTTAAAGTCTTGCTAAGGTTCTGATCATTCAAACCTGTCCTACTGAAATATTAATGAGGACAGACTAAGCTTTCTTTTGCAAATACCTTGAAAAAGAAAATACTAAACATACAGAGAGGTAAATTTACTGTATATTTTGCATTCTCTGTCACCTTCTTCCATATTAATATATGGTAATGATTTTAATTTATATGAAAATTCTAAAACAGAATCAAAGCTCCTTTTGTGTAAATGACAAGGCTTCAGGGTAATTGATCCCATATGAATAGTACCAAATTTTGTTCACATGGTAGAGAACACACACTATTTAAAATTCTCAAGCTATCTGAAAAATAAAGTGTGCAAATATTCAAGATGGCCCAAAGCAAATGTTAATAATTTTGGGGGCTCATTTCTTAGAGGGCTTGCTGAGTATGTATATAATTGACTTTTGTTTGAGCTATAAGACTGGATACGTCATTGAAATTCAATTTTAGCTCAAGATTACTTCAGTTGACTTTTACAAAGGTTTTATCTTTGTAGAGTGGGTGTTTGATTGATTTTAACCTATTAGAGTTTTTTTCATTATATGTGAAAGAAAATTCTACTATAAGAAAAAAGATGTTTGTTAATGCTGACTGGGTTGGTTTTTCTTCAGCTTATTTTATTCATGCTTTCTGAATGTTGACATGTTAGGTGATAAATAAATCCTGAACACAGAGGTTTTCAGTTCTAAAATTTCCATTAAACACTTCTCTCTTGAATCCAAAACAAATATTCTCATCACCTCATTTGTAAAACTCTTAGAAGAAAAATATCACCAGTTCAGACTTTTAATGAAGGAGGAGCATTTTTACCTTCCTTTTCATAACAAGACTCAATGATAAATTTTAAAAATGGATTTTTAAAATTGGATAGTATAAACAACAATGAGTAAGCCACTTTTAATAGGCACCCAAGTTTTGCACTTCTTAATCTAAACTTGAGATTCATATTTCTTCCTTTTGGGAAAACCTACATGATACATGCCACCAAATACAAAATCTACACAGTGAGTTGGGTTGGCTCTCACACTGCATTTGAGGTATAATACAAGAGTCTCAGTCATTATCATCTTCCTCCTGAGATATAGTTGAATTTTTTTTTTGATTTTTGTACTGAAGAATTTTTGGTAGAACGTAGTATAATATGTATCATCTCTACTTCTGTATTTATTTATTTATCACTATACCTCAGCCACAGTCACCTTTTTCCCCTTCTACCTTTATTTGCCTGCAAGATATACTCTATATATTCATGTACTTTGTATTGTTATGTTAGAAATCAACAAATCTGTTTTGTATTTTTATACTTTTGGATACTTAAAAGCAAACTTTC
>JAQZBX010082885.1:0-13463 GCA_029593785.1 Cabassous unicinctus
CAGCCCACGGCGCCGCGCGAGCCGGCCTGCCCTCACAAGGAGGCGCCGGGAAGTGAACCCGGGGCCTCTCATATGGTAAACGGGTGCTCTATCCATTGCGCCACATCCGCTTCCTGCCGTGAGGTTGCTGCATCAGCCCACCACACTACTCAGGCCGGCGTGCCCTCACAAGGAGGCCTCGGGACGCGAACCCGGGCCTCCCATGTGGTAAACGGGGGCTCTATCCACTGAGCCACACCCGCTTCCCAACCTCAAATTCTAAGATTGTTATGTGTCCTATTCTTCTACAGCCTTGCCCTAATCTAGACACCAGCTATTCCCCGTTGTAGTGCTAGGGGATTATGCCTTCCCCGAGCATCTTCCACTTTACAAATTCCTGCTCAGCATTCAAAATCCAGATTTCCTACAAAGACTTCCTTTGACCTCACCCCCTTCACAGACAGGATAATTATATCATTTTTCTAAGCTCTTCTACAAATTGTGTATCTCTATGATTTTACTATAAACACCCTGCACTATAATTATCTGCCCCCTTCATTCTCTATTCCTTTAGACTGTATGCTCCTTGGGGCAGAAGCTTTGTCTATTTTTTTCTATAACCCCAGCACCTATGGCTGTACTTGAAAAGATAGAAATACACTAAATCTTTGAAAGACTCATTATCCGGTTTTATTATCATTACCAACGGTTTGTACTTTCTCTCTTTCTTTTTCACAGCCTAAGGACTCCAATCTTGTCTAATGTCCAAGTTGGTGTATTATAGCCTGCAAAGTACAGTATCTGCTTCTGTGTAGTCTTTATTTCTGTTAAAGGACACTTAATTTTATCTGAGAACATGTAAGCCTTCTTTCTCTTTCTTTTCTAGTATATCTTTCTCTTTGTTTTAAAGTCTCTTTTTGCAAATCACTAGGTGTTTTCCACAACTACTTGATCACTAAATGTGTTTTTGATATGACAAATGATAATACCGATTTTCCATTTTACAGTATGCTTATATCTCACATTATAGTTGAAGGATTTGAAAATGAATGTGTTGCAGAAAGACCTGCTGCAACAAAATTTTAGCTGCTTTGATTTATGTCATATAAATTTCATGAAAAACACCTAATCAAATGTGGCATTAAATATTTTTTATACCATGAAGAAAATAAAAATATTGGACTACTGTTCTGATCAAAGAATAAGTAAACTGGTTTATACTCTGGAAGCTGTAGGGGGATACTATATAGAAATAATTATCATGGCTAACTCTTTCTTATAGCACTAGCTGCAGTGAAGTCCAGAAAGCTATGGTATATAAATTTTTGGTGTTACTATACTATTCATGACTGCAATCCAAATTTTCAAAGGGTCTGGCAATACCCAGAGAGACTATGTTCCAAACTCAGATAGTTCTTGGTAACAGTAAACCCCTGGCTAGTCAAACAGCCAGGGATGGTCCTGAGACACCTTATGCAATAAGTGATGTCATTTGCATTTTCCCATCTTCCTGTGAGTGTTCACCACTCTTATACTCTAAGAATATTCTGTGTCCCATTCCTCTAGGGTCTGGATCTCATCTGGCAAATGACAAATACTTATTATGGTGCCAGAGGCCAATGTACTAAATAGTGTTTCTTACATTGAGGTCTGCATTAGAATTCTTCTAAGGTTATTATTAAAATGTAACTCTCTGGGTCTAACGCTACAACTACTGAACCAGAAGATCTGGGAGTTGGTCCAGTATCTGCGTTTTTAATAGGCTCACCAGGTGATTCTGAGTAGTTGGTGAACTACTGACCAACAATATCCTCTCTCTTCAGGTAATAAAGAAATAAAGGAGTCATTCTCTTACAGGTCTCATGGTCCAAAGTGGGGGAAACAATCCTTTTGGAAGGAGGTGATCATTTCTATTATCACACAAATATGTCAAATCATATAAAAATTATTTCATGTTAATGATAATCAAAGAACTATCTTAGGCACACAAAGTATGTTTGCTCATAATGTTCAAATTTATACCCTTTTACCCCTTTAGAAGCTAAAATGATAAATATGCTCCAATATTAAGATGGAAGAGTTTTAATGGCATGAACTATTTGTGGTCATAACAGGTAATTATTCCACTGTTTAAATGTCTCCAGAAAGTTTGCCTTAAAATCCACTATTACAAAAGTCATGTTGGTAAGTATTTCCCAAAATTTGACAGGTTTATTGATAACCACCCTATACAGCAAAGAGATTTTTTGGTTATCTAGGATTAAGTTTTGTAAGCAGCCATTCTTGAAGAAATCATGAGAGAGTTATATTGTTCAACTTTTATAAATGTTTTTTTAATGTGTTTTGTTTTACAGATAAATAAGATTTTTGGATTCACCCTGTTTAAAAATAATTCAAGCTAAAAATAATGAGGAAATACACTAGGATATAAAACTTTGGTACCTTAACAGCTAATTCATTTATGGGATGAAACAGATCCTAAATATTTTGGGTGGAAAACTTGCTTCTTCCTGAATGTACCCCCTTGGCACACTTTTGTGAAAAATTTCACTTTCATCCTCTTCAGGAAAGTGGCTTCCATTTTACTGAGACTGCTTAAACTCCACCCAATGTGAGTTGATTATTAAATCATAAGTGACTGAATTTAAGAAGCACTCTATATTAGTGTCACTCCTGATTCAACAGATAGTATTCGCTCAGATCCTGTATATCAAAATACATAGCAAATCTGCATTGAGACAGTATATATAGAAGATTGCCTGAGAGATCTAGATAATCCAAAATTTGATTCTGGCTTAAGACTGACCTACACAACATTGCTTGCTCTACTTCCTACCTCATCTAGCCCTAAATACAAGCAAAAATGTCGGTGTGGGATGTTGTGGGAGGTGTGGGAGGTGGTGAACATAGGAATCCCTGTAATTTCTGAGTAATATTTAGGTAACCTAAGGACCTTTAAAATATATAAATATAAATATAAATATATATATAAAATAACATTTATATAAGCAAATGCATATATATGCATATGTATTTATATATCATTTTACAAATATTGGTATGTATTATGAAAAATTTGATTTTTACCCACAATAAAAAAAAAGACTAGGTTTAAGCATTCTACCATTATTTTAAATTGAAGGATATAGTTTCCTCAAATACTTAATAGACAATATAATCAGCTGATTATATTGTTTATTATGTTTCTGTGGAAACTATTCACTTCCTTAAACACTCTCATGATATATATGAGGAATCACTTGAAACTTCTCTCTGGTTGCATTTCTGAAAATAATTGTAATTCTCTAGAACAGTTTTTTTTTTAATTTTCTTGGATTTGGAGTCTGGGCAAGATGGTGGCAGAGTAAGGAGCTCTAAGAGTCAGCTTGTCATACAGAGCAGTTAGTAATCACCCAGAGCTATCTAAAGCACCTGTTTGTGCAGCCCCAGAGACCATAAAAACATCCTGCAATACCCTTGGAATAACGGAAGGAGGAGATTGCCCATCTGCAGTGATGATTCATGAGTAGAGCACTCCACACCATGGTGGCCAGTGCCCATTCTCTAATGGCAGGGCCAGCTGCTTTGGGAGGCATTCCCAGATTGGAGTTGGAGGCTCCATTTCCCAAAATTGGGGAAGAAGTGACAGTCGGGCACCAATTTCAGCTATTGATTACTAAATATGGCTGGCTAAAGTCCAACCCTAAGAAGAGCTAAAGTTTGAACCAGTCCAATTCGGAAAGGGGCCAGTATCCTCCATTTTAACTCTGCCTCCAGTGTGAGGAGAAGCATGGCTGATTGAAGATCACAGTGATTATAGGGATCGGCTTCTTTCCACTCAGGTTAGATTGCAGTCTAGCTTAGGCTCCAACCCCACTTCCAGCAGGGAAGAAGTTGTGGTGACATGCACTTGTCTCTGAAGCAACTGCATGCATTTTCACCCCGGGTGGACTAGACTGGTGGGAAAACCTGTGGATACATCTCTGCTCCCAATAAAATAGGAAGGATGTGGTGTTTCCTTAACCTCTCTGGGTGTCGGCAAGCACTTTTGGATTGCAGGGACTAGAGTATTGGGAAATCCTTTGGATCCATCCTTGCCCATGACAGGGAAGAATAAACAGGTCTCCCTCAGCCTCCCCATGCAACTGCAGCTGCTTTGGGCCAACATGAACTATATTATTCAACACATCTGTGGCAACATGTCCACCCCAGATAAGACAAGAGGGTGTCAGGTTTCCCCAGCTTCTCCAGGAAATTGCAGGTGCTATCAGCCTGCATGAACCAGATTGTCAAACACAGTTCTATCTCCATCCCTGCCTCTGACAGGACAGGAGGAAGGATAGTGCACCCTCAGCCATTCCAGGCAACTTCGGTGGCTTTCAGCCTACATGAAATAGACCAGTGGGAAAACTTGTGAATACATCTCCACCTCAAATAGGATAGGAGGGGGGTGGTGTTTACTCAATCTCTCCCAGCAACTGCAGGCACTTTCAGCCCACACTGACTAGAGTGTTGTGCACTCCTGTGAATCCATTCCTGTGCTTTACAGGGCAGAAGGGATAGTGCTCCCTCGGCCTCTCTAGGCAACTGCAGCTGCTTTCAGCCTGCATGGATAGACTGTTGGACACACCTCTGGCTCCATCCCTGCCCCTGAAAGGGCAGTATGAGGAATAGTGCACCCTTAGCCTCTCTGGGCAACTGAAGTTGGTTTTGGCTCACATGGACTAGATTGGTGGGCAAACCTGTGAATACATCTCCACCCTCAATAGAATAGGAGGGAGGAGGTGTTTCTTCAACCTCTCTGGGCTTCTACTGGTAGTTTTGGCCTGCCTGAACTAGAGTGTTGGGCACTCTGGTGGTTCCATCCCTGCACCTGACAGGGCATAAGGGATAGTGCTCCCTCCACCTCTTTGTGCAACTGCAGCTTCTTTCCACAGGCACAAACTAGATTGTAATTCATATCTGTGGCTTTACCTCTCCCCTGACAGAGCAATAGGAGGGATAGGGTTGCAATTACCCTGAAAGTTTTTAGTCCATACTAACTATATGATTGGACAGAACTTTGGCTCCATCCCCACCCCAAACAGAGTATTAGGAGGGACAATGCTCCTTCATCCTCTCTAGGCAACTGCAATCACTTTTGTTATGCACAGAATAGATGGCTGGGCACACTGGGGGCTCCATTCCTGTCCCTGGCAGAGGAAGAGGATAGTCATTGTTCCATCAGTCTACCTGGGCAACTGATATGCCTCACATGGCTTAGTTTTATGCCCACACCTGCAGCTCTATCTCCACCCTAAGCAGGGGAGGAAGGGGTGTGGAGCTCCATCAGTCTCTCTAAGCAACATGAGAAGGTCTTAGTCTGCACAGCTTAGATGACTGCACATGGTTGCAGCTCCAACTCTTCACCTGGTGGGGATAAAGTTTGAAAAAGCTTCATCAGTTCCTGGGGCAATGCAAGCAGATTCAACTTTCAGAGATTACTGTACCAACTGCATCTTCCGCTCCTATTCTGTAACCAGCAAGGGACAAAGAGCAAGAAGCAGATGACAAAGATCTGAAAAAATTCAGATTGGTTACACAAGAGCCACGATAAAGTTCCAAATTATGTTGAACCAAGTATCAAATGGAGGCTTTAGCACAAAGCCAACCAAATAAAATGCCGTAGACTAAAGGAGAGAAAAGGGGCTAAGAAAAATTATATCTAGTGAATCTAATGCAAAGACAGCAAAAAAAGAAATTACAATCCATACCAAGACAGGAAGACATGGCCCAGTCAAAGAACAAACTAGGTCTCCAAATGAGATAAAAAGAGTTGTGACAATTAATCATATATGTTCAAACAAATCTCCTTAATAAATTCAATGAGAAAGCTAGAGATTCAGGACATCAAGAAGATACTAGGTGAGCACAAAGAAGAATCTGAAGACATACATAGAAAAATAGCCGATCTTATGGGAATGAAAGGCACAATAAATGAAATTAAAAATACATAGGAAGCATGTAACAACAGATTTGATGAGGCAGAAGATAAGATCAGTGAGCTTGAAGACAGAGCCTCTGAAAGCAAACATTGAAAAAAGAGATAAAGAAAAGAATGGGAAAAATTGAACAGGGTCTCAGGGAAATAAAAGAAAGCAAGAGCTATGCAAACATATGTGACATAGGTGTCCCAAAAGGAGAAGAGAAAGGAAAAGGGGTAGAAGGTGTATTTGAGGGGAAAATGATAGAAAATTTACCAACACTATTGAAGGACATAGATATCTGTGTTCAAGAAGCACAATTTATTCCCATCCAAATAAATCTGATTTAACCTACACCAAGACACATGCTAATCAAATGGTCAAATGCCAGAGATAAAGAGAATCCTGACAGGAGCAAGAGACAAGAAATTCACAACACACAAGGGATGCCTAAAAACATCAAGTACTGAATTCTTATCAGAAACCATGGAGGCAAGAAGGCAGTAGTATGATATATTTAAGAAAGTGCAAGACAAAAACTGTCAGGCAAGAATCTTATATCCAGCAAGATTGTATTTCAAAAAGAGTGAGTTTAGACTATTCACCAATAAACAGAAACTGAGACAATTTATAATGAAGAGACTGGCTTTACAGGAAATACTAAAGGTTGTGCTACAGCCTGAAAAGAAAAGATAAGAGAGAGGGGCTTAATGAAAGTCTTGAAATGAAAATTGTATCAGTAAAAGTAACTAAAATTGAAAAGAGTGATAAAAACAAGACATGACAGATAAAACCCAATGATCAAGTTGGTGAGTAAGAACTGCCTTTACAGTAATAACATTGAATGCTAATGGATTAAACTCCCTAATCAAAAGGGATGAACTGTCTGATTGCTTAAGAAAATATGAGCCATCTATTTGATGTTTGCAAGAGTCTCACTTTAGGCCCAAGGATAAAAACAGATTGAATGTGAATGGCTGGAAAAAGATAGTCCATGCATGCAGTAACAAACAAAAACAAAAACAAAATCAAAAAAGCTGGAGTAGCTTTATATATATATATATATATATAGGCTATATATTGGATGAAATAGACTCTGAAAGCAAAGCTGTCATTAAAGATAAGGAAGGTCATTATATACTAATGAAAGGGACAAATCACCAAGAGGAAATAGCAATCATTAATGTATATGCACATTACCAGGCTGCCCCAAATTACATGAAGTAAACACTGGAAAACTTGAAGGGAGAAATAGATTTCTCTACAATAATAGTTGGAAACTTCAATATACCACTTTCATCATTGGATAGATCATCTGGACAGATGATCAATAAAGAAACAAAGAGCTTGAATAATATGATAAACAAACTAAACTTAATAGAAATATATATTGCACACCAAAACAGAAAGCTATACATTCTTCTCAAGTGTTCAGTGATCAAAGCATATCTCAGAAATTTTAAATAGAATGAAATTATACAAAGCACTTTCTCTGATCATAAATGGATTAAAGCTGGAAATAAACACGCAGAAAAATAGAAAATTCACAAATATATGGAGATAAACAACAAATGCGGAAATAATCAGTGAATTAAAGCATAAATTGCAGGAAAAATCATTAAATATCTCAAAGTTAATGAAAATAAGAATATAACATATCAGAATCTATGGGATGCAGCAAAACATTGCTCTTGATGCTTATATTAAAAAAAGAAAAAAATGCTAAAACCAATGAACTAACTACACAGCAGGAGAAACTAGAGAACAAACAGAAAAATATGACCAAAGCAAGCAGGAGGAATGAAATATAAAGATCAGAACACAAATAAAAAAGTTGAGAACCAAAAAAGCAATAGAGATAATTAAAACTGAATGCTGGTTTTTAAGAAGATCAACAAAATTGAAAACCCTTAGACTGACAAAAATAGAGAATATGCAAGTAAAAAATCAGATATGAAAAGGGGGACATTACTATAGACCCAACAGAAATAAAAGAGATCATAAGAGGATTCTATGAACAACTGTATGACAACACACTAGACAATAGAGGAAATGGAAAAATTCCTAGGAACATATGATCAACCTGCACTGAACTTGGAAGAAATTGAAGACCTCAACAAACCAATCACAAGCAAAGAGATTGAAACAGTCATCAAACAACTCCCCAAAATGAAAAGCCCAAGACCAGATGGCTTCACTGGTGAATTATACCAAGTATTCAAAGAATATTTAATACCAATCACACACTTAAAAAAAAATTGAACTAGAAGGGATGATACCAAACATTCTATGAAGACAGTAGCACCCTAATACCAAAGTCAGATAAAGATATTATGAAAAAAGAAAATTATAGACCCTTTTCCCTAATGAATATGGATGCAAAAATCCTCAACAAAATGCATGCTAATTGAATCCAACAACACATTAAAAGAATTATTCATCATGAATCATCCTTTTTCCCCAGGCATGCAAGGGTGGTTCAGCACAATAACACCAATCAGCATAATACACCATATTAATGAATAAAATAATAAATATCATATGATCATCTCTATTGATGCAGAAAAGTCATTTGAAAAAATCCAGCTTCCTTCTGGGTAAATACACTCCAAAAGTTAGGAATCAAAGGAAACTTTTTCAACATAATAAAGGCCATATAAGAAAACCCACCATTAACATTGTACCCAATGGCGAAAGATTGAAAGCTTTCCTGTTGAGATCAGGAGCAAGACAAGGGTGCCCACTGTCACCACTGTTGTTCAATATAGTGCTAGAAGTTCTAGCTAGAGCAGTCAGACAAGAAAATGCAGAAAATGCATCCAAATTGAAAAGTAAAAGTAAAACTTTCCATATTCACAGATGATATGATCCTATACCTAGAAAATCCTGAAAAATCTACAACAAAGCTACTATAGCTATTAAACGAATTCATCAAAGTTGTAGGATAAAAGACTAATACCAAAGATCAGTACTGTTTCTATACACTAGTAATGAGCAATCTGAGCAGGAATTCAGCAAAAAAAAATTCCATTTACAATAGCAAATAAAATAAACAAATATTTAGGAATAAACTTAACCGAGGTCAGAAAGCACTTGTATTCAGAAACCTACAATGCATTGCTAAAAAATCAAAGACCTAAATAAATGGAAGCACATTCCATGTTAATGAATGGGAAGACTAAATATTGTAAACATGTCAATTCTACCCACATCGATATACAAATTTAATGCAATCCTGATAAATATTCCAACAGCCTTTGGAGAAGTAGGAATACTCCTTCACTGTTGGTGGGAATGTAGAATGATACAGCCTCTGTGGAATACAGTTTGGTGGTTCCTCAGGAAGTGAAATATAGAACTACCATATGATCTGGCAACCCCTTTACTAGGAATATATCCAGAAGAACTGAAAACAGTGATGCAAACAGACATTTGCACACTGATGTGCATAGCAACATTATTCATAATTGCCAAAATATGGAAACAACACAAGTGTACATCAAATAATGAATGGATAAACAAAATCTGGTATATACATATTATGGAATACTATGCTGCTGTAAAAAGAAATGTAGTTGTGACACATATGATAACATGGATGAAGCCTGAGGAGATTATGATAAGTGAAATAAACCAGATAGAAAAGGACAAATATTGTATGGTCTTGCTGCTTTCCTTCTTCACAACCTCCATGTTTGTTTAACAGTTCTCATGTATGTCTGCTACTTTGATTCTGACTATATGAGTTGAGGAAATGATTTTATTTTATTTGTCCAGATTGACCATGTTTTGTTTGTTTGTTTAACTCAAGATCTATATATATAAATATTTTCTTTCTAAAAAAAAAAAAAAGAATAAACACATGGAGTTAAAATTTAGATTACACATTAATGGGAGTGAGGATGAGGATGGAGATAGGGTAATGATGCTTAATGTATGTAAATTTTTCAATTAACTTTACTGTAAAGTGTAGAAATGGGTAGAGTTGATGATAACACATTAAAGTGAGTATAACTAACACAGCTGGTTTATAAATGTGATTGTGGCTTAACATGTTAGCCTAGGAATGTAAATGTCAATTGAAAGAAAGCTGGAGAGTAATCTAGGCACTGAATGACATAGTGAACCCAGAGGTAGATAAAGATTGGGGTTAATATACAAATACAAGAATGTTCTTCTTTGAGCTGGAACAAATATATGTCACTATTACAAGGTGGTAAGATTATAGTGATACATGGGAAAGTACAATTCATGTAAATTTTGGGCTATAGTTAATAGCAATATTGTAATATTCTTGCATCAATGTCAAAGAAGGTATTATATCAATGTTAAGTGTCTATAATAGCGGGTAAAGGATTTTTTCCTTTGGACTAAGGGAAACGTTCAAAGGTTTGCTCGGGTGATGTCTGCAGAACTCTGTGATGAAAGTGAGAGCCACTGAGTGTACACTTTGGATAAACAGGGTATGGAACTGTATAACATAGTGAACCATGTGGTGGAAGAAGGAATGTGGTTAACAGAACATGTATGAGAATGTCCTCACATGAGCTATAACAAATGTACAATATTAATACATAGCATTTTAAAAAGGAATGTATGTAAAAAAGATAACAACTGTACGGTATGGAATGTAGTCATTGGTAATAGTCTGATCATGTTCTTTCATTATCTGTAACAAATGTTCCACAACAATGTAAAGTTTCAGAGGATGGGTGAAGTATGGGGATTCTGCACTTTATGCATGATTGTTTTATAAACTCACAACTTCTCTAATAAAAAATGAAAAAAGAATAAAAAGAATAAATACAAATGTATTGGATTTGTGTCTTATTTAACAGGTTAAATCTCTCTGTACCTCACAGGATTGGTTAGTTGTTAATAATCTCTGAGGGTTTTTTTTTTTGCTAACCTTTCTTATTCCTCTACAATAATTTCCTCCTTTGTTTAAGGTAAGTGTTGTTGAGTTGTTCTTATTTGTGTATACAATCTTAAATACGTTCTGTAAAGCAGAAGCATATAAATAAACATAAGAATCACAAATGAGGAAAACAACTTTTTTTAATAGTTCAGAAATCCTACAGTGTAGAGATAAAGGCTAAGACCAGTCCACTGTAACATCAGCCCTCCAGAGAGCTAAATAGAACAAATATGGAGAAATACTTTTTATTGCCTTAGACTTTCTTGAATCCACAAGAATATGCCAAAGATTACTATACTGCCCATATTTAGATAAACAACTTGTGAACTAGAACTTAATTTTAACTAAGGAATTTTTCATATGATATATGAAAAAGAAGAAAGAAAAATAAGATTAGTTGTGTAGGCCAAATGTGTGGGTGGGTTGGAGTTTTTGTGTGCAATTTGAATGGTTGAGTTTTCTAATGTTCTTCAATGCATGTTTTGGACATACCCAAAGCTTAGCTTAACTAAGTGAAATTTGTTATTAAAGTCTAGTCAATAATATTTTTAAATCTTCTTGACTTTTGGGGGGAATTAACTACTTTCTCTTCAGGCATATTTTTATAGAAGAAATGCTTATTGGGCTTTCTAGGATAAAAGAGATCATAGGCCAGTCATGAACCCTAAAAGGGACATGATTCTTAAGAATGACCAGGCTTGAAGACAGAAATCACAGACATTATGATAAGGTGATTTCCTCAAGGAAAATTTAAATTAGGATGAAAACTCCTTTAAATCTCCTGCTCTGTCTCAGTATGGGATCAAGTCTGTTAAAGTTGTAAAATTGCCTAATGTCTTATAAATCAGTGTTTGTCCTTTTTAAATCCATATTCTTGAAAATACATTTACTGATCATTTAGACCATCTTCCTCTAGTAATATGAAGAAAAATTATTTCAATTCTTCCTCAAGTCATTGAAACTCACCAATGAGAATTTTGACAGCCATGAAGTAATATGAAGAGTATATAACTGAGATTAAAGAGAAGTAGGAATTTGTGCAGAGGTTTATTCTTTTTTTATTCTATTTAATTTTGCCTCATAAAAATCACCTATCCAAAGACATATGTGAAATTTGATACTAAGGAAATGGATGAGCTTATTTAGAGCAAGAATATTTATTGAAAAGAGTAGATTGAAAAAGACCTGAGTCTTTTCAATCTGTTTGTCCCTCTGCGAATCCTCAACGTGACACACGCCTTTTTAGAAGAAATAGCGTTTGCTGCTTTTCTCACCAATTAAAGATCTAAGACAGATGAAACTGATTTTGTTGTTATTATAAAGATTTAACAAAGGGAATGATTCTCAGTCAATGCCACTTGTGGCTCATCCAAGAGGTATAGACTGTCTTCAGGCAATATTTTTAAGGTATACTTAAGTGCAATTATCTTTTGGATCTACCTCAGTCAGGTGACTTTTCTCACTTGAGCTGAAAAGGTCTTTTTAAATGAGAATTTCTTATAAACAGCAAAAGGGAGAACTTATTGTGATACAAGCAGAAGACACACTGTGGAATGAATTATGCATGAATTATTAGTCATTAAAGTACTTTACTATTTACTTAGCATTAAAATAAGATATAGCTACAGAGTAAATCTAATGTCTATATCAATTCCTCCACACTAGATTTACAGAGTAAATCTAATGTCTATATCAATTTCTGTTCTGGCCCTGCCTAAGTTCTCCTTCCTTCTTTTCCCTTGATTTTGCATGATATAAGGACTGTATTCTGTATTTGAATACTGATTCATGCCTTACAGGTTTCCACACCAATCTATGTTAGTAAATTAACTCTCTCTTTGGAATTGAGAAGAGTTTTAATTTTAAAATATGAAGATATTATCAGTTGTCTTTGCATAATTCCAAGAATTTATACTATTCCACAATTCTGTACAAATGTTAAAACTTAATGAAATATTTCTCAAAGTGCCTTCTTCAAAATGGCCTGCTTTGGTGTGTGTGAATGCTCAGGAAAACACTGTGTAAAGATAATAGATATATGGTGATGAAAAACATAAAGAAAAAATTATTTTTATTAGTTTTTTAATTTTTATTTTTCTGTTTAATTTATTATTATCATTTTATCTTGTTATTATTTTATTTGTTTATTTTTTGGCTTTGTTTTTGGGGAGTTTTTTTCTTTCCATTTTTTAATTTTTAAAAAGATACTTAGATTACATAAATGTTACAGAGACTATATAGGGGATTCCCATATACCCTGCTCCCCACACCTCGCACATTTTCCCACATTAGCAACATCTTTCATTAGTGAGGGACATTCATTGCAATTGATAAACACATTTTGGACCATTACTGCTAAGCATGGATTATAGTTTACACTGTACTTTGTACTCTCTCCCTCTCAATTCTGTAGGTTATGGCAAGATATATAATGGCCTGTATCTGTCATTGTAATGTCATTCAGGATGGTTCTCACATCCCAAAAATGCCCCCATATTATACCTGTTTTTGCCCCTCTCTACCCTCAGAACCTACAGTAATCAATGCCTCCACATCAATGATATTTCTTCCATTGCTAGAATCACAATAAGTCTATAGTAGAA
>JAQZBX010082886.1:0-13461 GCA_029593785.1 Cabassous unicinctus
TGGGCCAGATATTTATCTCTAATAATTTTCACTAGATTAGCTTTCAGCCAGCACTTCACGGTGTCAAAATCACTTACAGTGTGGATTCTCTCACATTAGCAGCCATCCCAGTTCTGTGTCAAGTGCAGATTTGATACGAGCCTCCACTGGAAATCTCCCAGGAGCAGCTCTCCCAGCCTGGGCAGGGACCTCCGGGGCCTCCTCTGGGCTGCTGGCAGCTGCTAGGCCATCCCAGGCCTGTACTCTACCCCCTACCCCATTTCCCCGACCTGGTCACCTAGGGGTCATGGAAGTGGCCAGGGGTCTGTAAAGAAAGGCATTTGCTGGGACTGTCTTCCCAGGGCCCCAGGCTCCCCACCCACCTGCCTAACAATCCTTTCCAGTTGGGCCAATGCCAAGGGCTAGCTTGAGGGGGTGTAGGTTTTGATGCCCTCACTCCTCTCCCACATCTTTTTAAGGCTGGGGAACCATCCCCGCCCCCTGGAATCTTCATCAGGGTAGGGAAGAGTTTCCCCCACTCTCCATCAGCCTTTTAAGAGCTGCCAAGCCTCAGGCTGCAGGAGAGTTCAGCCCCTGGAAGGAAATTTCTGGGCTTAGAAACCTGTCTCTCTGAATGGGCCAAGAATATGGGGGCAAGGCACCGTCTCTCCAGGACCACTGGGAATTCAGGAGGAAGCCTGGGTTTTGCCCCCATTTACTACCTTCAAGGCAGCTCTCATCCTCTCCACCTGCTGAACGAAGGTGACATTTCTTGATTGGCATTCAAGGTTCCAAGCACTCTTCCCAGCCTCCCACCCCCTTGGACTCCCCAACATGCCCAGACCCCAAGCAAACTGGCTCCCTCGGTTTTCCAAATCGACTCACATGGTCACCACCATCACCCCAAAACCTGCTCATAGGCTCCCCTCTGTGGAAGGGCTGCCCCCTTTCTGCTAGGGTCCGCCCCACCCTTCAAAGCCCATCCTGACCATGGCTTTGTCCAGGAGGCCATTCCTGCCAGCTACACACCGCACCGGATGTCCTGCTTCTTTAAAACCCTTCCTGACTCTGGGAGTCACGGTGGCTAATATTTACTGAGTTCTTAGAACATGCCAGGCACCATTCTAAGTATTTTACTTATGTATCCTTTTTTTTTTTTTTTTTTTTTTTTTTTTTACCGGTAGGTCCCAGGGATCGAACCCAGGTCCCTCCACATGGGAGATGGACACCCAACCATTTGAGCCACATCCGTCCCCCTACATATCATTTTTAATCTTCACAAGTCTCTGAGATGGGTGCTTTTATTTATTATCTCCATTTACAGAAAAGGAAGCTGAAGCACAGAGAGGTTAAGTGACTTGTCCAAGGTCACACAGCTAGTCAGTACAGAGCTGGGGTTGGACCTAGAGTCTGTGCTTCTGACCCCTCTCCCCCCTCACTAAAGGCTCACCTCCTGCCTCACACTGGGGGGCAGAGTGTCTCCCACTTCTCACTGAAATTCTTTGTTGGGTCTCAAACTCAGTGTGGCAGTTTGGTATTACTTATGAATTCCAAAGAGAGAGATTGATTGTGTTTGAGAACTGGTCTGTTCCTCTGGGAGTGATACCCTTTGATTGTATTAATTTCAAAGGCATTTACATTTACTTGATTAAATTAAGGTTAGGGCTTTGATTTGACCACATTAGTGGGACGTGGCCCAGGGTTGAGTCCCTGCCCCCTTGGTGGGCTATATAAATGGACAGTCACTCAAGGAGAACACAGAGGTAGATACACAGGAGAAGATACACAGAGGAATAGAGAGAGCTCCATAGACACGGAAGAGGAGAGAACTAGACAGTTTTGATCCTTTGGCCCCGGGTAAGAGAGAGATGAGCCATTCACCTGATAAGACTACAACTGACCTTGTGAAGAGACCAGAGCTGCTGAGCCCAGAAACAAGCCCTCTAGCCTACAGCTGAGATCGGAAAAAGCTGGGACCACGGACCCTTAAGAGGAAGAGGAAGGCTGAACCCTCGCAGACATCACCTACCATTTTGCTTCAACATGCGGCAACAGACATTTGGTGAGAAAACACGTCTTATGTTTCCTTGAATTGGACTCTTTCGGGCCTTGTAACTGTAAGCTTCTACCCCACATAAATACCCTTCATAAAAGCCTACCAATTTCTGGTACTTTGCATCAGCATCCCTTTGGCAAAAACATTCTATCTCCAAAGGGTGGGACTGGTGCACACAGCTGTAGAAAGATAGGAAATTTCCTTTTGGGAATTTCCTTATGGCTTCATAATAATTTCATTAAACAGAGTTTATTTTATTCCTATTCCTCAGACATTTTCATCAGCTCATTTTCCCTGATTTCAACTGACTTTTGGCAGCAATGTGGAATAGCGACGGAGAGGCAGCCAGTCTCGGGTTCGGATCCAGCTCTTGCTGTGTGACTGTACACAAATTACTCCATCTCTCTGGGCTTTGATCTTCTCTTCTGAAAACCCGAGTGGGAGTACCCAGGTCACAGAGCAGCTGTCAGGAGGAAATGAGAGAGGGCGCAAACATGGGACCAGACCCCGAGAAAGGACCACAAATGGAGCTGTCATCATCATCATTGCCATTCTTATCCCAGGAACTTCAGAACTAAGATCTCTGAGTTTCCACACACACCAGCTTTGCCTCTAACAAGCTGCATACCCACGGGCTGACAGTTAACCTCTCTGGGGCTTGGTTTCTCCATCTGTACAATGAGCTCCTTCCCAGCCCCATCACCCCCTAGGACTCTGAGGTTCTGATATTTTATTTTTGATGCAGAGTAGCTTTTATTATTCTATTCTATTCTATTCTATTCTATTCTATTCTATTCTATTCTATTCTATTATTTTCTGCCATGTTTACTGCTATACAGCACGGCTCCATATTGCCATGATCAGAGTACAGGTTTGAAATTTCTTCTTGCCCTTTCTAAGGCTAGTAACCAGGTTTTAGGGGACACAGGAAACAGCCAAAGGTCTGCTGATGCCAAGAAGACATGCCAGGTTCTCCGGTTTGGGCCAACCTTGGAGAAGATGCTATGAGTGCAGGGGTAGCCGAGGGGCCGGCAAAGCAAGATAACTGAGGCTCATCCAAATACACAAGAAGTTAGCCCCTGGCAGAGGAGAGAAGATGAAACAAGTGTGGGGACCTGGTGCAAATGACAGCAATATAAATTACAAGGCTGTAGGTGATATTTAATGGGCAATTGTCAGCAAACGCTGTCAGTGCCACTTTCGAAGCATGACCAGAATCTAACTCCTTCTTCCCGCCTGTACCGCCACCCCCCTGTTCCAGCCATGGTCATCACTCACCTGTATGATAGCAGGGGCCTCCTCTCGGGTCTCCCTGCCTCCACCCTCACCCCCTCATTCTATTCTCCAAGCAGCATCCAGAAGGGGCCTGCTAAAAACCCAAGTTAGTGTTCATAGCAGCTTTAGACCAAAAGCTGGAAACAACCCAAGTGTCCATCCACAGATGAATGGATAAACAAAATGTGATCCAGCCACATAGTGGAATATTACTCAGCCATAAAAAGGAATGATATATTCTGACGCATGCTACAATATGGATGGACCTTGAAGACATAGTGATAAGTGAAAGAAGCCAGACACAAAAAGACAAATATTGTACGATGCCATGTGTATGAAATCTCTCGATTCAGCATATCTATAGAGACAGAAAGTAGATTAGCGGTGACCAAGGCCTGGGGAAAGAAGTAATGGGGAGTTATTGTTTAATGGAGGCAGAGTTTCTACTTGGAGGGATGCAAAAGTTTTGGTAATAATGGTGAAGGTCCAATAACACTGTGAAAGTAATTAATGCCACTGAAATGTGTACACTTCAAAATGGTTCAAGGTTTATCTTATATATATTTTGCCCAATAAAACTAAAAACAACATTTTTATAAAAAGTCAAAAGTCAGATCCCAGCCCTCCGCTGCCAGTATCTCTCACGGCTCACACTTGCCCAGAATAAAATTCAGAATCCTGCAGGGCCTGAAGTGAACTCCCCCTACCTCAACCTCTGTCCTCACCTCCTGCTCCCCTCACCCTCATGGAACCTGCTCAGCCACACCAGCCTCCTCGCGGTTCCTCGAACACGCCAGGCACAGTCCTGCCTCAGGGCCTTTGCGCTGGCTGTGCCCTCAGCCTGGCACACAGTTCCCCACACAGTTCACTCCCTCACTTCCTGTAGGTCTTTGCTCATACATCGCCTTCTCAGTGAGGCCATCCCTGTTCCCACTATCTAAAATTCCAACACCTCCCTCACCCACCCCCAGCTCTCCCTGTCCCTGCTAAGGCTCTCTAACCCAATAAATAAACCATATTTATTGTGATTTTGTCTGTTTCTCCCATCGAAACGTGAGCCCGTGAGAAGGGTATTTTTTCTGTAGGCTCAGAAACTGGAACAGTGCCTGGAACACAAGAGGAGATGTTCAAAAGACATTTCTGAATGAGTGAATGAATGATGTTTGCTGCAAGCACGTAGGAATGTAATGTGTGACATCCACAATAACGTGTTTGCAGTGATTCCCCTATCAGAGGAAGGGAACCACTGTGTTTGCATACCAGCACCCGAAAAAGTGAAATATGCCAACTCAGAGCTGAAGCCTGGCCGAGGGCAAAGGACCTGATAAGGACTGCACCACACAATGGCCACTCCCAGCTGCCCGAGAGCTAAGGCATTTCTCATCATATCAACAATATTATGATGAGACCACCAAGGTGCAAAAGAAGATTCCAGAAATGAGGGGGCCGAGCCAAGCTTGCCTAGCCAGCCCAGCAGGACTGAGAGACAGCCCCACCTGCATCCCTACTCCGGAATTACTAAGCAGGAGATTCAGTAGAGGCACCTCCTCAGCACTAAGTGCTTGGACCACGAAGCCCCATAAAACGTGGTTTCCGACTTCACTGTAGCTCACAGCTTAATGATGACAGCAGCCTCAGCAAAGAGGAAACCCCTTGCTTACTATGGGCCCCAAGGTTATTTTAAGTGCCTTGCATATATTAACTCGTGAAAGCCCCAAAGAACCCTATGCAGTAGATACCATTATCATCCCCATTTTACAGAGGTGGACCCTGAGGTATGAGAGATTTCCATACAAAGGTACAGAAGTTAGTATCATCGGTAGTTGAAGCAGGATTTGAACCCAGGGTGTCAGGTTGCATAGAGAACACACGGGACGCCCAGAGAACCTGCTTGTAGGTGACTCCTCCCGAGACAACAGCAAAATGCGCCTCCACCCAACTCAGCTCTGATGGTGGTGAAGAGGCAACATCAGGGACGAGGTCCCAAGAGCTTGTTAGGAGAAGCTTCAGCCATACTTTATTATAAACCTATTTCCATGCCACTGTAGAAAAAAAAAAACTAAATTCAACTCAATTATCATGAAAATTGCATCCATCAAAATACTAGATAAGAAACAGCCAGCGTTTGGTTTCTAAAATGCAAAGCGTGAGGGCACACAAGGGTGACAAATTCAATGATACTCTCAAGGAAACCTTTTTTTTTTTTTTTTTGAAGTTAACAATAGCCTCATTTTCTGGGGAGATTCCTGCGTGTGGGAGAAACACAAGACTCCCAGAGCTCGGCTGCACGGCTCAAGCTAAATGAGGGGGGACTCCCAAGACCAGGATTTATGTAACTAAAAGGAAAGTCAACACCTGTGCTTTCCCGAGGGCAGTGACGGCCGTGTGAAATGGACCCATCACAGGGCGCCCTCCTGGAAATGGACCATCCCAGCAGGCGGTCGCCATGAAGACGCAGATGTTGGTATGTGGGCTCTGGCTGGCAGAGACAGAATGCAGACGATCCGATGGAAGCTCGTCTCCACTTTTAGAAGCAGCAACCCACGCCCGACCAGGGAACTTCCAAGCTTCCCCACCAGCGGGTGATCTGACGATCAGATTAGCAGCCCCCAAATATAACTACAGTCCACATCTCAAATTTATTGCGTAATGATGGAGTGGCGGCTTCTGAAAGCAGAAGGTCCAACCAGAGGGAATTACCATGTGACCCAAAGAACTGAAAGCAGGGGCTCAAACAGATAATTGTACACTTGTGCTCATAGCGGCATTATTCGCAATTTCCAAAAGGTGGAAGAAACCCAAGTGGCCATCAACAGATGAACGGATCAACAAAATGTAACCATACAATAGAATATTATTCAGCCCGAAAAAGGAAGTCCTGCTACATGCGACAACACGGATGAACCTTGAAAGCATTATATTGAGTGAAATATTGTATGAGCCGCTCATATGAAATATCTAAAATAGGCAAATACATAGAGACAGGAAGTAGATCAGCAGTTACCAGGGGTAGGGGTGGGGGTGGGGAATGGGGAGTTATTGCTTAATGGATACCAAGCTCCTATCTGGGGTGATAAAAAGGTTTTGGTAAGGGATGGTATTGATGGTAGCACATCCTCGTGAATGTAATCAATGCCATTGAATTATGCCCTTAAAAAAATGGTTAGAGTGGGAAATGTTGTTATAGGTATGTTACCACAATAAAATTTTTTTATTGCTTAAAAAAAAAAAAAAGTTCATCCAGTCTCCTGGGGCTGCTCTTTGATCTTGTTTTTGTCCCGATCATTTTTAGATCTAGATGAGGTACACTGTCCATGTTGGAATAAATTATGGCATTGGTTTATTCATTTACTCAACAAAGGTGACTCTGAGCCTGCTCCATGGGAGGCTGGGCTGAGCCCTGAGGAGGCCCCTGGGTCCCCAAAACCTGAGCCAGGAGGACACGGGCAGAGGAGCTCCCAGGAGCCGCGCACCCCAGGGGCGCAGCCTCCCCTCGCTGGCTCCCCCTTCTCCCGGCTCCACTCACACCACAAGTAAGACCTTCGAGATGTGCCGGAAACACCGATGTTGACAGCGGCATTATTCACAAGTGCCACGAGGCGGAAGCCACCCGTGTGTCCATCCACAGATGAACGGATAGACGAAATGTGGTCTAGCCGTGCAATAGGATATTCTTCAGCCCTAAAAAGGAATGAAGTTCCGATCCCTGCGACGACATGGGTGAACCCTGAAGACATCATGTTGAGTGAAATGAGCCAGACTTGAAAGGACAAATCCTGCATGATCTCACTGACATGAAATAACGACAAGAAGCAAATTCATAGAGACAGAAAGTAGAACACAGGTTACCTGGGGAGTTAACGCTTAACTAACCCTGTGAATATAATTAACACCACTGAATGACAGACTCGAATGTGGTTAAAAGGGGATTTAGTTTGTACAGATGTTACTAGAATAAAACTTCTGTAAAAAGCCCCTGGAACTATAAAACACACACAGAGAACCCAAATGTAAACTGTGGACTATAATTAATAGTACAATTGTGATAATTATATAAAAATTTTAATAATTCGGTTTCATCCGTTATAGTAGATACTGCTCTAATGCAATGTGTTAAAAACAGGGAAAACTCCTTGGGGGGTGGGTATATGGGAACTCTGTATTTTCTGCATGATTTTTCTGTAAAGTTACCTCTCTAATTTAAAAAGTTGGTTTTTTTTTTTTTTTAAATGTTCTGAAAGGGTTTTGAGTTGGGGAGGGAAGTGTCCAAATCATTGGAAAAAAACGTGTTAGTGAGAAGTCAGCATAGCTGCCGCAAAGAAAAAAAAAAATGGGGAGATAGGAGTTGGGATTTTTCACCAAAGCACACTCTTGGCTGGGAGGAAAAACCAGGCAGGTTTTTCCTCAGTGCCGAGGCTTGAGAGTTTGAGTAAAACCACAAAATTGGGTAGTAAATATTTTAGATGAAACCATTCCACTGATGTTTCTTCTTCATTTTTCTCCCCTTTCTTCTCTGGTCACCTCAAGTCAAAGGTCTGCTAACTTGTCATCACGCCGTACATCACAGATGACAGGGCTCACACGTCGGCGCGTCTGGAGGGCCTTCTGTCTGTGGGGATCCTGGGTGAGCTCCGCCTGCCCCCACGTTCCAGAGGAGGAAACTGAGGCCCAGGGGCTGCTGGGCTTTTCACAGGCTGCAGGCGGTACCCTCCGGGCCAGGGGGGCAGGCAGCGGAAACCTGAGCCAGGAATTCCACCCACAGTCCTGTATAATCCCACAGCCTGTCTTCAGGCTGCCCCAGCATCCTAAAGAAGTTCAGCTTCCCGCAGCCCTCGAGATCCAGAAACAGGCAGGGGAGCCGGGCCCCAGAGAGGAGACGCCTTGTCTGAAACGTCAGAAACATCTGGAATTGGCTGTACTGAACCTGCACATTGGGAGGGTGGAGGCGGGGTAGGGGTTTCTAGAAGCTCCGCTGGTTTTCATTAAAGCCTAAATTTTCTTTTTTTAACTTGTTTTTTAATTATTATTATTAGAGAAGCTTCAGGTTTACAGAAAAACCACACAGAAAATGCCAAGTTCCCATATACGCCACCTCACTCCATTATTAACACCTTACACTGGTGTCGTACCTTTGTTACAACTGATGAAACAATATTATCCTAATGTACCATTAATGATAGTCTATGGTTTACATAAGCGTTCCCCATGTGTGGTGTGCAGTCCTACATTTTTATTTTTTGATTTTTATTCTATTTTTAATTTTATTATTTATAACATACAGACAAGTGAAGATTTCCCCCTCTTATTTAACCATGCTCAAATACATAATCCAGTGCTGTCAGTTACACTCACCCTGTTGCTGTAAAGGATAAATGCTGGTGGTCTGACTAATTTTCTGGGCTTTTCCAGAGAATGTGGGAGGAAAGCAAAGGCAACTTTAAGGTCATGTCTGGTCACCACCCCACCGCACCCCCAGCCCAAGGCAAGGCGAGGTCACGGCTTCTCTCCCCCAGAGGCAGGTGGACTCAGAGCTGCAGCCTGGGGTCCCGAGAACAGGTCTGCCTTGTGAGGCGGCGGGGGACATGGCCCCTGCTTCTGGGGCTGCCTGGAGAGCCCTCTTCTTCCTGGAGCACTGGGCACGGAGCCTTGGCGCCTGGCGAGGAGGGAGCCGTCCGTGGGGGCTGGAACGCCCATGCCCAGGGAACCCACCACTTCTCCCAAAAAGCCGCTGCCTCCACTGCAAAGACGCGACAGGTGCCTCCATTCAAACGGCCGCAGCAATCAATCATCTCAGCCTGCAGTTAATACGAGGCCCAAAGCTTCTGCTGATGTCAGAGAAAGTCTCACACCAAGTGGCAGTTGGACCAAGGATCCACACAGTAAAACTAGGTTTTTCTTGGGGACGGACAAGCTTTTCGGGTGGAAACAGTCAAAGCGTCCATTGACGAACAAAATGTGGTCTGTACGTATAATGGATTATTCAGCCCTAAAAAGGAATGAAGTTCTAGTACATACTGCAACATGGATGAACCTTGAAGACAATGCTGAGGGAAAGAAGCCAGACACAAGAGAACAGATATTGTAAGATTCCACTTAGATGAACTATGTAGAATAAGCAAATTTGTAGAGGCAGAAATTAGATTTGAGACTACCAGGGGCTGGGAGAGAGGGAAAGGGAATAGGGAATTATTGCTTAATGGGTAAAGAGTTTCTGTTGTGGGTGATGAAAACAGTTTAGTAATGGAAGGTGGTTATGGTAGCATGATATTGTGAAAATAATGCCACTGATTTGTGCATCTAAAAACGGTTAAAATGGGAAATTTTGTGTACTATACGTGTTACCACAATAAAATAAAAATTTTAAAAATTTTTGAAGGATTTTCAGTGTTTTAAGGATTGATTTGCTTCCACAAAATGGGGTGCTTGGTTTTCCAACTAGCCTCAAACTCTTACACCAGCGGGTCTCAACCAAAGGCAATTTCTACCCCTGCCCCAGCAGACATTGGGCAATGTCTGAAGGCAGCTCTAGTTGTCCCGGGAAGGAGGTGCTGCTGGCACCTAAGGGGCAGAGAGGCTGCTAAGCACCCTACAATGCACGGCACAGCCCCCACGACAGAGAAGTAACCAGCCCCAAAGGTCAAAGGTACCGAGGCTGGGAGACCCCATCTTAACCCTTAGCTGAAGTTGTTTCAGGGAAAAAAAAATAATAGTGAACTATTATAATACATAATAGAGATGATATAATTACATCACCTATAATCATATATTCTACAGAATCACAATTATCTAAGAATGCAGAGTGCTAGTATGGGCCAGTCGCCGCTCGCTGTAAGTGGTTTCTAACCCTGGCATCGGCCCCATCATTTACCCCCATGGACCTGATGCCGAGAGGGAGGCAGTGATCTGTCCCCAACCCTAGTGCCAGCGAAGGCCCGTGCTGGGTTTGAACCTGGGCAGCGCAGAGCCAGAGCTCCGTACAGCATTGCCATCCAACACCGTCCCGCTGCCAGGGGCAGGGCTATGTTCCTAAAGATCTTTTCCCAAAGGAGCCTGCAGGGTATTCCACCATCCCACCCCACCCACTCCTCATGGGGCATCCCTCTGTGCCAGGCGCTGGGACGCAGCAGGAAGCAGATCTACAGTAACCCCTTCTCCCGTGGAGCCGAGGTCACGGTGGGGGAAGACAGCACAGCAGAAACAAAAATCTAAAGGATCAGACATCAGGTACGTCGCATGGTAAATGCCATGGAGTAAAGCAAGGCTCAGAGAAGAGGAGGGGAAATCCCGGCGGAGGGTGGCCAGGGGAAGTCTAGCTGAGCAGGCAACAGCTGGGTGGGAACGAAAGGGCGAGGAGCCCTGCAGCAAGAGCCCGTGGCTACTTCTCGGCTCCGCTACGCAAGGGCAGCCTGCACTCTAAACCCCAAGCTCTACACAAGACCCCAGCCAACTTGCTGTGTGTTCACCAGCAAGTTCCTTAACCTCTCTGTGCTCCGTTTTTCATTCTGTAAAATGGAGATGAGAAATACGGACCTCTCGGTGTCACTGGAAAGATTATATGAGCTGGTGTGTAGAAAATGCCCAGAATCTTGCCTGGCACATGACAAGTGTTCCGAAAGTGGCAGCGCTTATTAAGTTTAAGAAGGACGATTCGGAATCATCACAGATGCACATCCCACAGCAGCTGGGGCGAGCGACAAATGTTTAAGTTCATATACATGATATTTACATATGAGGTGCCCATAAAAAGCTCCCCATTGTGTGTGTGTGGTGTGTGTGATAAGACAGATAGTGAGACAGACGGGCAGGTATTCTCCAAAAGATGTACAATTCCAGAAAGTCAGGGAGTCCCCAAAGATGAACCAGGTTCTCAGACACTGCATGTCTCAGGCGTTCGGTGACCTAATCGTGCTCTGTCCCCCCTGCCCCAGAACTGAGTTCAGCACATCAGCCTCGCCTCTGAACAAAGTGGAAACTGGGCTGGTGCTGGCTGATTTTCTAACCCTGCCCCCCACATTCCCTGCTCCCAGCCTTGTGGGGCCCAGGAAAACTCAGAGATTCAGGGACAAAGTCCTTGTGGTGTCTGTGCTCCCCTGGGCCCACCCCGTGCCCCAGGGGCCCCACATCTGGTCCGAGAAGGCTGGGCAAACAGGAGCAACTGAGAACTTCCCTGATCCCAGAGTCCCTTCATGATTAGGCCAAAAACCTAGAACCCAGAGAAGATGCCAGAATCAGGGGACTCCAGTCGGTGAGAAGTATCACCAGTAGGGAAACTGAGGCATCTCATGCTCCCCCACCCACCCCATCCCCTACCCCCAAGGATGGGTACCAATCAGGAATCCCGACAAAAGACGTGTGACTCCCACAACTGGCATGCAGATGGAAGAACTTAAACTTTAAGTTTATATAAGGCAGGAGATCGCTCTGCCGGTAGTAGACACCACACCCCACCCCACCCCACCCCGCCAAAAAAAATCGCAGGATCATTCCAGTAACGCTCTGTTTAAACAGCACTTGATTCTCAAAGCCTGTCCCCCTGCCTGCACGTGCCCATTCAGCCACTGGCCCATGCAGACCCCCTGGCCGGGAGGGTCGATGCCTTTCCTTTCTGTAAACCCTCCCCCATAACCTGACAGAAAGTAGATAAATACACAGACGTTTGTTCAGGGAATGAATGAACACTGGGTTCCCGGTTTGCACACTCCTGCCCACCCGACACATGCCCCTGAAAGTGTAAGAGGCATCCCAAATTTAACACGGGCAAAAACAGGACCACTGCTCCCACCCCCATTGCAGCCCCCCGCCTTCCCCACCGCAGTAGCTGCCACCGCCATCCACTCCCATTACTCAAGACACACACTAGGCGAGCTCCTCGATTCCATGACATCACCCTCTCCCCAGCCAATCGAAAAGTCCTGGGGACTGTGCCTGAGCTCTGTCCACCTCCCCTCCACCTCCCCGCCTGACACCCATCATGTCTCACCGGCGGTTGCACAGGCCGCGTCTTGCCTCCCCACAGGCTGTTCTCACTCTGCAGCCAGAAAGGGCATTTAATCAGATCATATCGTCCATGCTCAAATCGTCCCAGTGCTTTCCCACAGCGACTGGAATAAAATCCCAACACCCCCACCATGGTCCCTGCCAACCGTTCCGCCTCACCTCCCGCCACCGCCCACGATGCGGGCACCGGACACACCGACATTTCCCATGAGAACAGCACCTGGCGCGTAGTAGGTGCTTGATTAATATCTGTTGTCTATATTAACGAAGGAAGCAGTCCACCACGTGCTGGGTTGATGTGGGCATCTGTGTTCTATAAATGGGGAAACTGAGGCACAGCTCAGGGTCACAGTGCCCGTGACTCCTGGCCTAGGCTAAACCCAGTGCCATGTTCTCCCCTGTGCCACAAAGACCCCAGGGTGTCTTATGGACGACATCATCATTTCCCAAGGTTGGGTCTCTGACTCACAGAAGTACAATCAGTGTCCCCCCACCACCCCCCACCCCATCGCGGACTTGGAGGCAGGCTGATGGATGGAGTGTTTAAGCCGTGAATGTTTTTACTAAGTGTACATTAACTTCACAGTCACATATACATTGCTTTGCTGCCAGTAAAAACTCTCCCCATTGGAATCACCTCCTTCGGGTCCACAGGAGCCCCACCCCCACCTCTGCTCTTTGCCGCCCCTGGTCGGGGTACCTCCTGTGGCATCTCCACCTGCCCTGTGATCTCAGGGGCAAGTGCAGCAAGTACTGCCTGAGCCACCGAAGAGACGGTCAGTGGGACCCACTGGTTGTGGTACTCAGCGGAAGAAGTCTCTACACATACTTATTAATGACTTTATTTATATACCAATATTTAGAGCTGCTTATAATTAAGCAGATCTGCTTTCAAAATATGACTAATTAGAACAGTCGTGCTGGCAAGGAGACTTCCAGCGAGGAACTCACGTCATTCTAGTAAAAGTTGCCTCTGCCAGTGGCGGAACCAGGTGCTGGATGGATGTCAGGAGCCAGCCTTGGGTCTCCACTCCTGGGCGTGGTCCCTACCAGGGCCGGAGGAGGGGAAAGAGAAGGGGAGGAGGGGGATCAGGAGAGGAGGGGAAGGAAAATGAGGGGGATGGCAGAAGGGGTAGAGCAAGATCAGGGGAGGG
>JAQZBX010082887.1:0-13462 GCA_029593785.1 Cabassous unicinctus
GATAAAAAAAAAAAAAAAGGCTATTTATGGAAAAAAAGGCAAAGTGGGGTAGATTGGGAGTGCTAGGGGTAGAGGTGGTAGGGTGGCTATTTTATACAGAGTGGTCAGGAAAGGCCTCACCAAGAAGGTGACATTTCAGCAAATACTTGAAAAAAATGATGAAGTGAAACTGGGGAATATCTTTAGGGAAAAAGTTTTAGGCAGAAAGAACAAGTGTAAAGGTCCTGAACTGGGAACATGCCTCACATGTTTGAGGAAGAGAAAGAAGTCTGTATGGCCAGAGGAGAATAAAAGAAAGGGCAAGTAAAACACAATGCAGTCTGTTCACATAAGGCCTTAAGGCCATTAAAAGAGTTTTGATTTTAATTTTTGTGGGATGGGAAGCTGCTGGAGGGCTCTGAGTATAGGAATGACGTATTTGACTTAAGTTTTAAAAGAATCACTCGATGCTGGGTAAAGAATTGACTTTGGGGTGGGTAAGATGGAAGCAGGCACTTCAATTAAGAAGCTATTGTAATAATCCAGATAAGAAAGGATGATGGCTTAGACAAGGGTTGTGAAAATGGTGAGGGGGGACGGATGTGGCTCATATGGTTGGGCATCCGTCTCCCATATGGAGGGACCCGGGGTTTGATCCCTGGGAACTCCCGGTAAAAAAAAAAAAAGAAAGAAAGAAAATGGTGAGAAGTGGTTGGATTCTAGAAATATTCTGAAAACACAGCTGGATATATGTTTATGTTGTGAGAGAGGGAAGTCAAGGATGACTCTTATTTTTTTTTTTTTACCTGAGCAAATGAAAGAATGAAGTTACTATGTAGTGAGCTAGGAAAAAGCTAGAGAAACAGGTATGGGGAGGAAGCCAGAAGTTTGGTTTGGGACTTAGACTTGAGATGTCTATTAGATATCTAAGTAAAACTGTTAAGTAGGATAAGAGTATTTTAAGTAGGATATGAGTATGGAGTTCAGGGGAGAGGTATGAACTGGAGATAATAACCTTGGGAGTCTTCAGAATACACAGATGATATAGCAATGAAACAGAATAAGAACACCCAGGGAGTGAGTACAGATAGAGAAAAGAAGAGGGTCTAGGACTGAGCCCTGGGCCATTCTAATGTTTAGAAGTTGGAGAGATAAGGAGAAGCTAGCATAGGAACCTGAGAAGGAATGTCTAATGAGGCAGGAGAACCAGAGGAGTGATGCCCTCAAAGCCAAGTGAAGAAAGAGGTTCATAGCATGACCAAGTAGCATTTATCCCAGGAATGCAAGGATGGTTTAATATACAAAAATCAATCAATATATTTTACCATCTTCACAAAATAAAGGTCAAAACCGCATGATAATCTCAATAGACATAGAAAAAACATTTGACAAAAATCCAACACTAAAGAGCCATAAATGAAATCCTCTACAGATGTTAAAACAATAGAGTAGATCTTTACGTGCTGATATGGAAAGATCTCTAAGATACACTGTTAAGTAGGAAATCAAATTGTTTACGAATTTTCATAGGAAGGAAATACAGGAAAAAAAGAGACATAAAAGGGTTGTAAATAATGGATTGTCTAATAGTAATACCAAGTTAACACCAGGGAGTAAATCTTGTTCATAAATCAATTTAACTACCACTGCAACATACCCATGTGTGACATAATTTCCATATCATCAATGTAGCTTACTTACAACAGCAACGGGGTCATTGCTCCGGGTAGCTGCAAGACTGAAATATTTCACATGTGTGTTGGTTTCCAAAGCCTTTGCAAAATCTTTTAGGGTTGGAATTGGGATATTCTTCAAAGACAATAAAGGGAAACATCATTATACTTTAGTTTTCAGGAAATTCAGTCTATATCATAATCAAATATATTTGCACTTACTTTTCTGCCTTCAAATGTACTCAGAAATTACATAAACACACAACAGTTAGTCCACAAATGAAAAAAAACAACAACAACAACAAAAAAACTAGTCTGCTCTATGTCTATTTAACTTCTCTATCATGGAGTGAGCGCACAAACGGTCTGCTGCCCCAAAGCAGAGCACATATCACTATTCTCTCACACTTAGGTAAAGAAACTCTCACAGTTCTACTTTTAATTATTTACATTACAAGAAGCAAACCCATGATGATTCAAAGTGGATCCACTTTTCTATAAGGAGAGAAATGTAGAAGCCCACCTCTAATAAGTATGATTCCTGAGACAGATGACACATTGTCCTTGGTCATTTAGTGTGGTGGTTTGAAGCTGTTATGTACCTCAGAAAAACATGTTCTTAGATCTAATCCATTCATGTGGGTTTCAACCCAGAATAAATAGGATCTTTTGATGAGGCTACTTCAGTTTAAGTGTGACCCATTTCATTCAGGATGTGACTTAATCCTATTACTGTAGTTCTTTATGAACAGAATGAATACAGAGAGAGAGAGCAAGAGAGAGCCACGGAAGCAAGATGCTGAAAGCAACGACACCCGGAAGAGAAGGGAGAGACCAGCAGACACCACCATATGCCTTGCTATGTGGCAGAGAGGCCAAGGATTGCCAGAAGCCGGACTTTAGGAAGAAAGCATCACCTTGATGATGCCTTGATTTGGACATTTTCTTGGCCTCAAACTGTAAGTTAATAAATTCCCATTATTTAAGCCAACCCATTTCATGGTATCTGCTTTAAGCAGCCTAGGAAACTAAAACACTTAGTTTAAACTACAAGGTATTAAGAGAGATTAGCTCTATACTACCTGAAATGAGGAAAGGCATAGAAAGTTAGTAATAGAAGGCATTAATTCCTCCCTTTAATACCCAAGACTTCAGTTTCCTGTAGCATGGTCATTTTCAAATAATTACTATTGATTTAAAAACAGTAATACACAGGGACCGATTTTTAAAAAAATTAAGATTAGTGACCAATTAAAGATATTATTAGCTTCCTCCAGGGCTTTCTTTCCTCCACTTACAGGAAGGAATACCCATTAAAGGAGCACAAAGGTCTGGCTGTACATGGCTCCCTAGGTTCTTGTTATTTCCAGATGCTTCCCCTCCCAATTCAGATAAATCAAGATTTAAAATGAGGAATTTGTAATGAAGCTATTACACAATGATTGAAAACCAAGAGATAATTTGATTTTTTTCTTTGATAATTAATTACCATTGAGCCCTCCTAACAAACTACTTCTTTTCTTACTCCAAAGAAAGCATTGCTTAAAACCCAGTAAGACCCCAGCAAGTCTACTCCTAGCTGTTTGCTCAAGAGAAATGAAAACATGTTCACACAAAAACCTGATGTAAATTTTTACAGTGGCTTTATTCATATAATTGCCCTGGAAGCAACACAAATGTCTATCAATTGGTGAATAAACAAACTATAGCAAATTGATACAATGGAATACTACACAGCAATAAAAAGGGAACAAATTACTAATACATGAAACAACATGGATGAATCTAAAATATATTATACTTAGTGAAGGAAATCAGACTCAAAAGACTAAATACTGTATGGTTCTATTTATCTTACATTCTAGAGAAGGCAAAATGTTAGGAAAAGATGGGACTGGGGATGGAGAGAGAGGATGACTACAAAGAGGTATAAAAGAATTTTTTTGGGGGGTAACAGACATGTTCTACATCTTGATTGTGTGGTGGTATATAACTATAAGCATTTGTCAAAATTCATAGACCTGTATACTAAAAAGGTTGAATTTTACTATATGTAAATTATACCCCAAGAAATCCGATTTAAATAAAAACAAACAAACCACAAAGATTAAATGTTCTTAGAAGTGGGCAGTACTTGGAAAGCCAGTGATTTACTCTACTGACTGTCAAGTTTACCTTTTTATATGAAATGCTCTTTAAGAAGCAAGTTAGAAAATAATATATCAAAACTGTCTGGCTCTCATCCTAGATTCAACTGACTCAAAACAATATAAAATGACTTTATTATTTGCCTAACATACTTACCTTTATATTATTCAAATTAACTTCAACAAGATGAGCATCATTTTCTTTAATTCTCTTTAAACTCTCTTCAACATTGGTTGGATTTGGTGGCTCATCTAATAGTGGAAGAATCTTTTCTCCTTTTACCACATCTGTAAAATGAAAAGAACAAGAGTCTCACTGGTTGATACTATTACAGAATGGATGTATCTATTAACTTGGTATGGTGGTTTTAAGCTATATGTACCCCAGAAAGTCATGTTCTTAAATTTAGTCCATTCCTGTGGGTGCGGACCCATTGTAAGTAGGATCTTTTTTATGAGGCTACTTCATAAGGTGTGACCTGCCTCATTCAGGATGGGTCTTAATCCTCTTACTGGAGACCTTTATAAGAAAATGAAGTTCAGACACAGAGAGAAAACCACAGGAATAAGATGCTGAAAGCAACGTGCATTGCTTACTCATCCAATCAAGTACATTGTTCTCTTTGACTACGCCTTAGTCCCATACTTACCCACACATACAGCATCCTGAATAGATCAACTTAGATGAAAATTTGAAAATAATTTTCCTAAGGACAGTTGAAGAAACTGCGTATTAAACAACTGCATATTGGGAAACGGATGTGGCTCAAGAGATTGGGCTCCCGTCTACCATATAGGAGGTCCAGAGTTCTATTCCCGGGGCCTCCTGGTGAAAGGCAAGCTGGCCCATGCAGAGTGCTGGCATGCACAGGAGTGCTGGCCCGTGTGGAGAGCTGCCACGGCAAGATGGACGCAACAAAAAAAGACACAGAGGAGAGACAATAAGAGATGGAGCAGACCAGGGAGCTGAGGTGGTGCAAGAGATTGAGCACCTCTCTCCCACTCCAGAAGGTCCCAGGATTGGTTCCTGGTGCTGCCTAAAGAGAAGACAAGCAGACACAGAAGAACACAGAGAACAGACAGCGAGCGCAAAAACAATGGGGGGTGGGCGGAAGAAATAAAAAAATCTTAAAAAAAAAAAGAATTGCATATTAAAAGAAGGTACAGGGGAGCGGCTGTAGCTCAAGTGGTTGAGCGCCTGCTTCCCATGTACGAGGTCCTGGGTTCGATCCCTGGTACCTCCTACAAAAAACAACAACAACAACAAAAAGAGGGTATGCCAGTTGTTTTCCTATTTAGCATGTACAAGAAGAGACACATTTCATGTTGTTCTAAAAGCCTGAGTTAGAACAGTATAGATTGCCAAGAGGCAGAATTTGGTTCAATAGAAGGAAAAATTTCCTAATAGAGCTCTGCTAAACAATGGATGATGCTTCTGTAGGAATGAGTGGGCTCCCTCCCACTTAAATTTAGCAAGGCAGTCTTTGAGATGGAGGATCAAAGGAGCCAGAGAAGAGCACTGAGTGAAAGATTGAATTAGTTTGTCCTAAATTCTAAATATTATAAAACCAGAAGACTTATTTTCCCACTCCACAGAATCTGTGTACTTACAAAGCCTTGCTCCATAATAAAATAATGGATCCAGTAAATGGGGTGCTTGAAACCATTAGGTCAAAAAGTTGATGGGGAATGTTATAATGGATAGATCAGGCTGCCAACTCTCATACCCACTGATCAATCTTCATCATTCATAGATGAAGTGAATGAAATACCAAACACAATTATATGCTTTATATATATATATATATATATAGCAGACTTTATATGCTTCCTAATGTAATTCAATCATAGGACCATCTATGAAACATTCTTCAAAAAACTGCACTTGAATATGATAAAACTCTAGAACTAACAGTTTATGGAAATATGGGAGACAGAGAAACATGTAAAATGACACCACATGGTTGCAATCAGCCCAATCCAAAATGTGGGAAATTCTTCATGGCAAATGACCCAGTTTCTTCAAGAAATAAATGGCATGAAAAAAAAGGGGAAGGGGGGTAAAAATGGATAAAAGTAAATAAATCAATCAATCTTTAAAAAAAAAGGCGGGGGGAGAAGGGAAAACTTAAAAATTAAGAGAAACTGCAAAGACAAATAACCAAATGCAATGTCTGGCTCTTGTTTGGATCCTTATTTAAACATGAAATGACATGTTTGAGAGAATAGGGAAAATCTGAACATGGACTGGGTATTATATGATATGAAGGAATTATTTTAATTTCTAAGACTGATAATGGCATTGTGGTTATATTAAAAGAAAAGCACTTATTTATGAGAGACACATAGAGCAATATTTATAGATGAAATAATATAAATTATTCTCTTATGTATGTTTTATTATTGAGATAATAAAAAGTTTAAAAATAGAGGAAATGGCTAAATTAAAGAACATTCATAAAATGGAATGTTTTCCAGACGTTTGGATTACATAGATCTATATGTACTAACTAGGAAACACGATATATTATTAAGTGATATACCATATAGCATGGGTTAAAATCTTGACCACTTACTGTGTAACACTGAGGTTAGCCAAGAGTATTATTAGTGAAAAAAGTTAAGTTGCAAAAAACATTTACAGTATGATCCCATTTTTGTAAAAAAGACAGACTATGTATATATAAGATGTATTTTAAAAAAAGATGTATACATATGTAAGTTTGTATAAGAATAGTACAAAATCAAGAAGGATATATACCAAACTGTTAATAATTGGGGGGGCACAGTGGCTGTGAATAGAAACACTTTTACTTCTTACCTTATGGACTTCAGCATTATTTTAATGTGTTATATAAGCAAATATTACTTTTGCAATTTAAAAACACCCAATGAATCAACTTTTAAAAGAGCATTGCTTTAGGCTATGCTAATGAGATGAGAGTGGTTCCTATTATATTTGATGACATACATTAAGCATAAAATATTTAGTATTTTATTTCCAATGGCTTTCTATGTAAATACCAAACTGGAACGTTAGGTTTCAAGTACATAGACATAATATTTGATATGTAAACACTGAAGTTGATACAGGGAGAAAACAAAATATATTTAATAAGGATAAGAATCCAAAAAGCATTCTGAGTACTCACTTGAAAAATGTTCTTGGTCGACACCATTACTACTTCCCACTATATTACATAATTGGGTGTTTGTTATCAAATTGTGCATCCCAAGAATAGCTATAAATATAGAAAAAGAAAATTATTTTTTATTCTCATGTTTTAAACATAAAGTATTAATTTTACAACCCAAAACTTCTATCAGTAATTTTAACATTCTCGCAGAAAGAATGGAGACAAGTGATTAAAAATCACTCATAATCTCTTGCTCATCAATATGCTTGTTTTCCCCCACATTTCTGAAATCAGACACATAGCTGGAGCCAGCCTAACCCCAAACATAAGTCTGTGCTTAGCTCCATCTAGTGGCTAAAAAAAAAAACAAACCCTGAAATTATCTATTTTTGCTGTTCAACCTTCTCACAAAATTTCTAGGAACATAATGTGATAAAAGGCAGTTTTTCAACTTAATCTTCACTGTGTTTATATTTGTTCATTTTCATATCATTAACTTATAATCACATTCCAGCTAGGATTAGAATACTAAAGATAATTAAGCTATATTTACAAATAAGTAGCACCCCTCAAAAAAGATACTTTGGAGAAAAAATACATTTGTTTTTTGCTTCAGATGCCCTTCTGCACAAATGAAGCCTCTGGCCCATTCTACTCATTAATGTACCATTTACATCCATCAGTTCTCAGGCCCCTAAGGAATAAGAAACCTGCTTTGGCTGTGGCACCATGCCTTGACATATCCCTTTTCAGGGTCATTCTCAAAGAACTATACTTCCCCTTTTAAACATGTTAGATCTTTAAGTAATTTGGTACCAAGTCTCCCCATGCTTCATATTTTTCTGTTTATGGAAATGAGATACTGGTCCAAATAAGAAATCGGCGATGATAAAAATAACAGGGTGGTTTGGAGTGTTCCATATAGACTTCAGAAAAGCTGGGAAGTTGGTGAGTACAACTCAGGGCTGACTGTGCTGTCTACTTTCAGGTTACCCACCCCTTGGTCTTCTGATAAAATGGGGTAGCAGTTGACCCTGAAGAGTATTTTCCAGTGCTCAAATGGGACAGCTTCTAGCTGAGCACCAGCTGATGAAAAGATTGTGAAAAAGACTTTTAAATACGAGAACATGGGACAAGATATTAAATAATACTATAAATTTATTAATATAAAAATTCTCTATTTAGAGAATTTAAATAAGTGAAATCTTTTACATCAGATTTATAGTGTAAAAAACAAGGCCAAATATGTTGTACTGATTCAACAGCACTTTGCAAGGCAAAGCAAGAATTTGTATAAGGCATATACATGTGTGGTGACAGATGCACACGCATACTCTCAAATTTGTTTTAGGAGATACCTGCGAGATCACACAGTTCTGTATCAGAAGCACTTGTCAAAGCTTCTTCTAATTCTGGATCAAGAGATACCTTTTCTTCTGTAAAAGCCTGTACAGGTTTCTGTTTAGGGATAAATATTTTCCCTGTAAAATAAAGTAGTTTGTTAATCCCACTAAGAAATTAATTACTATTGCTACTAACTCATTACCACTTTAAGCCTTCTAACAAAAATTATTAAAATAGTGTGCAATTGAAGCTGTAAAAGTCAAGATTAATATCTAAGATAATTGTTTTATTTTTGATATGCATTTGTCAGTTTCCAGGGCAACTATCGGCTGTACTAGTAGAAAAGAAAAAAAAGTAACTGAGAAATTTTACTATCTGTGGAAATAAAAATATGCTCTTCTTGGACTAATTATGAGTTACTCTTCAGAGATTGAATCAAAGAACGACTGAAAGAAGGAATAAACAAAAACTGATAGAACTTTTAAAAGATAAAATTCAATTTCTTATTCTTAGGCAACAGTTACTCGAGGGATGACAGAGGCAATTAAGATAACAGAAACTCAATTGCAAAGAAATTTCTCTTTGTTTGAAACTTGATTACTGTACCTCTAAGCTTCAATGGATACTAACAAAGTCATCTTTTAAGAAACTGGTCACCCTAGAAAACTAAAATCAGTATTACCATGTGTTCAACACAGGAGTGAAAATATGAAGAGAATGGAAAATGTTAATGATATTACAGCAAAACTGACCAAATAAGATGTATTCACTCATAGTTGTGACTGGGTTACCAAGACTACCACTGGTTTCTTTCTCAGAAATGAAAATTCTAACTCAAATTATCTGGGAAGGACTATGGATAGATTTAAAGAAGGGCTAATTATTTTCTTTTCTATCAAAAAACTATCAGGGAAACATGTAAAAAGATGTGGCCTTATGAATCTATTAAGTGTTTTATCAAAGGAAATGTTTGTGGGCTTATAATCAGTGCAGTGAATGTTGTGTGCTTCTTGTTCAAGACAAATAAAATTCAGTGTAACCATATGGAATCTTCTACAATACAGACTGGCCCCACTAATCTGGTCAAAGCTGGTCAGATATTTTTGGTTAAGCCCATCTAAAGGATCTTAATTCTGATACCATATTTTTTATCTTTAGCATTTCCATTTGGTTCTTTTTTCAGTTTCCATGTCTTTACTGAAATTCACCACTTCTTCACACATGCTGTGTACCCTTTCCATTAGATCTTTGACATTTTTATTATTGTTAAAGTCCCTTACTGATAGCACCAATATCTTTCTTGAGATCTGTGACTGTGTGCCAGGCATTTTGTTATAAAAGTAAAGAATAAATGATATTTATTCCGAGAAAAGAGCACACCCCTTTAGGTTGGGACCGAGTCAATATGCTCTACAGTTGAGCTGGGTATGGGCTTTGTTGCAACTTTAGTTTGATTCAGTTCACCATCGGCTTCAAACATTTTGAAGGCAGAGTAAGGACATTCCCTTAAGCAAGGTATTCGATTGGAACCCTGGTGAAGTTCTGGAAATCTGTTGAGTTTCTTGCATTTTGAACCATGACAGAGTTCTTCCTCATTTATAGCCATGTCTGCCAATTTTCTGGGCACTGGGGAGTTCTCTTTGTTCTCCAGTTTCACCTCCTGCTTTTTCATGCCTTGGAAGGTCTCTTTCAGTCCTGCTACCATTTTGTCCAATCTGTCCTACTCTGAAGATGTGGATTGCCTAGAAGGGATTTCTCTCAGCTCTTCTCCCTAGTGTTCTCCAGCAGAAAGCTTATGCCTTGGGGATTTCTTTAATCTCTCCTTCCCTGTCCCTGTTCTTAGGGCACTATCTCTGGAACTGAGTGAAGACCTGCAGGAAAAAGTTGGGGGTTAGTACAGACTTTTTCTCTCTAGGGCTTCACTGTCCAACACGTAACCAATAGTCACATGCGACTATTTAAATTTAAATTAATTAAAATTAAAAACTCAGTTCCTTAGTCACATTAGCCACATTTCAAGTGCTCAATAATCACATTTGGCTAGTGGTTACCATAGTGGTCAGTATAGATACAGAACATTTCCATCATCACAGAAAGTTCTAGTGGACAGCACTGGTCTAGGGCTTCTCTGGATTCTAATCTGTCATGCCAGCCCACACACAGTCATTTGGTTAAAAGTTATGCTGGTTTCTCCTTATTCCCCTCAATGGTGGTTTCCTTCTCCCTTCATCTCAGCCAGGGATGAGAGCAGAAGTAGATCACCTTTCTTATTAAGGGCTTGTCACTTCTGGAGTCATTTTGGTTTTTCAAATGCTGGTAGGTTTAAAGAAACCAAGATTATGTAGCTTATTCTGCTAGTTTTGGTTGTTATGGTGAGAATATTAGTCTCTTGCAACTTTCTACATCTGAATCAAGTCTTTCTGGTTAGGTATTTTCTTATTAGAAAATGGCACTTGGTCAACATTTTTTTTGTTTGTTTGGGTTTTTTTTTTTAAGGTACTGGGGGCCGGGGATTGAACCTGGGTCCTCACATATGGGAAGCCGGCACTCAACCACTGAGCCACATCAGCTTCCCTGAGTTGTTTTTTCATTTGTTTTGCTTGTTGTTGCTGTTGTTGTTTTTTTTTCCAGAAGGCACCGGGAACCCAACCTGGGACCTCCCATGTGGGAGCCAGGCACTCAACTGCTTGAGCCAAATCCACCTCCCCAGTCAATGTTTTTTAATTACATATAACAGAATACCCAGTTAAAAGTAGTTTAAACTGGTGCTTCTCAAGATTTAAAGTACATCTCAATCACCTAGGAATCTTGTCAAACTGCTGATTCTGATTCAGTAGGGATAATGTAGGATCTGAGAGTCTGTATATCTAACCAACTTCTCAGGTAATGCTGATACTGCACCTTAAACCACTTTTAAAGCCTAAGAGTTTAAAAAAATAAGGATTTTTTTTATGTCACTTAATAAATCTAAAGGGTAGGTTCAGCAACTCAATGTTGACATCAAGTATTCAAGGTCTTTCCCTCTTTCTCTTTGGCCAGCTTCAGCACAAAGATCTTTGTTCTCAAGATGACCTTTGTAGCACCAAGTATCATGACCTCACACAACAAGGTCCATGGACAGGAAGGAAGGGTACTTTCTCACTATCATCTTTTATAAGGAAAACTTCCCATCAGAATTCTCTTGTGGTTTCACTGACCAGCACTGTGTCCCTTGCCCATGCCCCAGGTACAAGGGTGGCTGGAAAAGTAAGCATTTGGCATTTTTCACTCTATTTCAGAGTTAGACTTTGCCAGTAGGAATAAAGAGATTTATGAATGGCTGTTGAGTAGGCTACTACAGTGTTTGCCCCAATACTGAAATCAAATACAATACCTCTGGGCTCCCTTAATTCCATGCACATTTCACTGCAACCACATTTACATATTCTGTGTGTCTCTGCCTTCTGCCCCCAAGTATGAACTTTTCAAGGAGATGGTCTATGTTCTGTTCATCCTTATTCTTGTCTAGCACACAGTATGCAACCCAATTTACTGAATAAATAATTTAATGATCTCTTCCAGTCCAACTGCCTCATTTCATAAAATGTAATTTAAGCTACTCTTGTTCAAGGTCACAGAGCAGAGTTAACAGTAGAACACAAGTCCCCAGATTCATAATCCAGTGCTTCTTCCAATAAACTGGTGACTTTCAAACTTAATTTTTTTTTTAAGCAGTGGACTCTTTCCTCCCAAACAAATAAATGCCTAGCTATATGGTGGTATGCATAACTGATTTTCTTAGTAGCAAATTTTGGAGTTCTAGTGATTAATTTTTATTATTGGCTCACAGATAAAGGCAAATTCAAATCATTAGGGCCTAATAATTCCATAGTACTTTTCACAGAAGTTGATATTACAATTAAAAAGTGATACATAATTCAGGTGGCCTGTCTTTAATTGCCATTTCAGTGTAATTACATTTTACGGAGCTCAATCTTGCCTGCATTTTCAATTGTCTATGGCATTAGTTCTAAACTTAGTAGCACACTGGAATCACCTGAGAAGCTTTAACAAATTCTGATGTCTGAGTCCAGACCCCCAGAAATTCTGATTTACTTAGCCTGGTATACTGCATGGGACATCAGGATTTTGAAGAGTTCCCTGGAGATTCTAACACACAGCAGCCAAGGTTGATAACCACTAGATTATGGTTATAATCTAACCAACTAACTTACTAAACAAAACTACACAAACCATCAACTATCTTCTTCTAGGGACCAATGGAATCTAAAGCATTATAAATTCCATTGGAATTGGCAAAAATTCCATGCACATTTTACTGTGCATGAAATGGACTGGAAATGATCATTAAATTATTTATTCAATAAATTGGGTTGCCTACTGTGTGTTAGGCAAAAATGTAAAGCGGTTATCTTTGTAATCCTCATCCACATTCCATAAGAGGTGTTATTCATATTTAATTTTTCCTCATACATAAAAGAATCTCATCAGAAAAAAACAAAACAGGTATTTATCTTATAGAATATTGTGTTTGTAATACAAAACAATTACTCCATATTTCTTCACAGTTAGAATAACACCAAAAATACTATAAGTAATTATCTTTTAATGCACACACACAAATCTAGTTATAGGAAACTAAAAGTAAAGAAAGCTTATTTTGTAAGAAAAGATAAATCAGGCAGAACCTCCATTTAGTATTATGAGTACAAAACCTAAGAAGCAGCCTCCAAATTGATTCACACATTCAATGCAGACATTTTCAAAATCCAACGTGGTTATTTGCAGAAACTGACAAGCTGATCCTAAATTCTTATGGAAATGTAAGAAACCCAGAAAAAGAACAAAGTTGGATGATTCACAGTTCCCAATTTCAAAACTTACTACCAAGCTATAGTAATCAAAACTGTTGTGGTGACATAAGGACAGACATTGAGAGTCCAGAAACACTTATTTTTATGATAAACTGACTTTTTTAAAAATATGGGCCTTTTTAATTCATGAAAATAGATGGAATATTCCTAAACAAAATATTAACAAACCAAATCCACCAATGTGTACTTTTTAAAGACACAATCACATTAGACTTATCTCAGGGATGCAGGAGCATAACATTAAAAATTACTAATGTGTTTATTATTTTAACAAAGAATGAAAAAACAATGATCATCTCAAGAGATTC
>JAQZBX010082888.1:0-13472 GCA_029593785.1 Cabassous unicinctus
ATAAGTAAAAGAAAAAAGGAAACAATGAACGGGAAAAGACAACAAACAAGACACAAGCCAACAAAAACTGAAAAACAACCTGGACAAAACAGACTTCCTTCTTAGGTCCCAAGGGAGCTTCTCAGGCTGCTGGTGCTCATCAATCACCGTGCAGTACACAGTGAGTCCCTGGTTTTAGTACCTTCCACAGGTGAGTACCTGGTTTTAGCAAATAAAATGAAGGGAAAAAACTGATAATAAATAAAAAATAACAGATAAAAAAAACCTAAAACAAAAAAGTAATCTCAGTCTATACCTTCCCTGTCATTAGGTGCCAGCTGGCTGCCTGATAACTCGGTGGATCACTCTCTGAATCCCTTTTCTTAAGAGGTACTGGGGATTGAACCAGGGGCCTCGTATATGCAAAGCAGGAGTTTCTACACTGAGCTACACCTATGCCACAATTTAAATAGGCTTCTGAAAGCTTATCTGGCTATTTGCACCTTCCCATCCCTGCATCTATGTTTTTAAAATTTTTGTTCTAGTAACTTATATACGACCTCAGATTTCCATGTTTAAAAACATTCAAATATATAATTCATTGGTGTTAATATATTCACAATGGTGTGCTACCATCACCACTATTCATAACCAAAATACTTCCATCACCCCAAAGATAAACTCTGTACCAATTAAGCATTAACTCCCTATTTCCTACCCCACCTCCAGCCCTAGGAAATCTGTATTCTAGTTGCTGACCCTTTGAATTTACTTATTCTAATTATTTCATGTCAGTTAACTCATATAATTTTGAGCTTTTGTGCCTTACTTACTTCACTCAACATGATTTCATCAAAGTTCATCCATGCTGTCACATGTATAAAAGCATTATTCCTTTTTCAGTTGAATAATATATTCCATTGCAAGTATATATCACATTTTTTATCCATTCATCTGTTGATCGACACTTGGGTTGCTTCCAAAAATTGTGAATAATACCTCTATGGACATCTGTTCAAGTTCCTGCTTTCATTTCTTTTGCGTATATAACTGGAAGTCGGATGGCCAGGTCATATGGTAATTTTTTAAAAGAAGATACTGGGGATTGAACCCAGGACCTTCTACATGTGAGGCAGGCACTCAACCACTGAGCTACATCTGCTCCCCACATATAGTAATTTTATGCCTCACTTTCTGAGGAACTGCCAAACTGTCCAGATCAGCTGCACCATTTTACATTCCCATCAACAATGAGTGAGACTTCATTTTTCTCTACATATATATATATATATTTTGTACATGATCATTCTAGTGGGTGTGAAAAAATGATATCCCATTGTGGTTTTGATTTGTGTTTCCCTAGTGACTAATTATCTTGAGCATCTTTTCATATGGTTTTTGGCCATTTGTATATCTTCTTTAGAGAAACATCTATTCAGTTCTTTTGCCCATTTTATAATTGGATTGTTGGATTTTTGTTGTTGTTGTTGAGTTATAGGTTTTTAAATATATATTCCAGATATTAAACCCTTGTAAGATATGTGGGCTCCAGATATTTTCTATCATTGTGTAGGTTGTCTTTTTACTTTCTTGATGAATTCCTTTGATGCACAAAAGCTTTAATTTTGTTGGTCTCACTTATCTCATTTTTCTTTTGTTGCATGTGCTTTTGGTATAAAGTCTAAGAAACCATTGTCTATTGCAAGGTACTGAAGATACCTCTTTCTGTTTCTTCTAGGATTTCTATTATTCTAAGACCTAGGACTTAGGTCCTTGATCTATTTTGAATTAATTTTTCTATACTATGCGAGGTAGTGGTCCACCTTCCTTCTTTTACATATAGATATCCTATTTTCCCAGCATCATTTGTTGAAATCACTGTTATTTCCCTACTGATTAATTGGCCATAAGTGAGATTTATTTCTGAACTCTCAGTTAAATTTGATTGCTCTATATGTTTGTCCATGTGCCAGTATGATGTTTTGATTACTATAGCTTTGTAATAAATTTTAAATCCATGAAGTGTGAGTCCTCCAACTTCATCTGTCTTTTTCAAGATGGAATAATTCCTAGCTTATTCTATGAGGACAATATCACAGTACTGACAAAGTCAGAAATAAGATACCAGTAGAAAAGAAAGTTAAAGATGAACATTCCTTATGAATATAGATGCAAAAAACCTCAACAAAATAATAACAAACTAAATCCAACAACACATTAAAAATATACAAGATGATGAAGTGGATTTATTCCAGGTATGCAATGGACCTATAACTAAGATAATCAATCAATGTAATAAACCACATTAACGGAATGACAGGAAAAATAGCACAATCATTAATTGATGCAGAAAAAGCATTTGACAAAATCCAGCACCTGTTCTTTATAAAAACACTTAGAAAACTAGGAATAGAAGGAAATTCCCTCAACATGGTAGTGGACATACATGAAAAATCCACAATTAACATCATACTCAATGATGAAATACTGAAAGCTTTTCCTCTAAGATAAGGAAAAAGACAAAGATGCTTACTGTCACCACTGTTATTCAGCATTGTACTAGAAGTGCTATCTATAACAATTAGACAAGAAAAATAAATAAAGGGCATACAAATTGGAAAGGAAGATGTAAAACTTTCCCTATTTGCAGATGACGTGAAAAATCCACACACGAAAATGCTACTAGAGCTAATAAACAAATTGAGCAAAGTGACCAGGAATAAGAACAACACTCAAAAATGAGAAGTGTTGCTATATACTAGTAGTGAACAGTCTAAGGAGAGAATCAAGGAAAATATTCCATTTACAATAGCAACTAAAATAATCAAATATCTCGGAATAAAGTTAACCAATAAGGAATTGTACATGGACAACTACAAAACATTTCTAAAAGAAATTAAAAAAAAAAAAAAACAAAATAGAGGGATATTACTTGTTCATGGACTGGAAGACAAAATATTAAGATTTCAATTCCAACCAAAGCAACTCAATGCATTTCCCAATCAAAATTCCAATAGCTTCCTTTGCGAAATGGAAAAGCCAATCAGCAAATTTATATGAAAGGGAAAGGGATCCTGAATAGTCAAAACTAACTTTTCTTGTAGGATCTTATTTCTAGCTTTGCCATTAATGTGATATTGTCCTCATAGAATAAGTTAGGATTTATTCCTTCCTTTTCAGTTTTCTGGAAGAGTTTGACCACGATTGACGTTAATTCTTAGAATGTTTGGTAAAATTCACCATTGAAGCCATTTGGTACTGAGCTCTTTGACTACTAATTGTTTTCATTTTCTAACAGCTAAAACAAATATCATACAATGGATTTGTTTCAAACAGGAATTTATTGTTCAAAGTTTCAGAGTCTAGAAGGCTTGCTTCCTCTTAGGGATGGCATCTCCGGCTGGTCAGCTGTCTTACAGGTTCCTTGGCTTTTCGGTCATATGCAGTACACATCTACGCTTTTCTCTTTAGAGTCCCGTTGACTTCCAGCTTCTGGATGTCCCCTGTGGCTTTCTCTTTCTTTGTCCAGTTTCTTTTGTTTATAAGGACTTCAGCCACATTGGAATGAGCCTACCCTCATTCAGCTGGGTACAACTTAACTAATAACACTTTCAGAGGACCTCTTTACAAATGAGATTACACCTACAAGACCAAGGGTTGGGACTTGAATGTGCAATTAATGGGGCACATGATTAATCCTGAACACTTCACCTTCTCAACAATTCTTCCAGCTTCTACCTATGACCCAATTCCAAAGCTGTTTCCACAGTTTTAGATATTTGTAATAGTAGCATACCACTTTCTGGTCCCAAAATCTGTTTTAATTTCAATCTCCAAAATTGATTCAGTTTCTTTACTTATTATTGATCTGTTGAGGTCTTTTAAATTCTGTTTTATCCGATATTATAGCTTCCTCAGGTCTCTTTTAGTTATGCTTATCATGGTGTATATATATATATCTTCCTATCCTTTCACTTTCAACCTTCTTGTATCTTTCAATTTAAGGTGAGCCTCTTGAAAACAGCATATAGTTAGGTCACGCTTTTTAATCCATTCTGCTAATCTCTGCCTTTTGACTAGAGAGTTAAATCCATTTACATTTCAAGTAATTTCTGATAATGCAGGACTTTTCTTCTGCCATTTTGCTATTTGGTTGTTGTAAGTCCTATACCTTTCCAACCCTCAGTTCTTCCATTAATGCCTACTTTTATTTTATTTTTCATTTTCTGTAGTGTTCTATTTTGAGTCCCTTCTCATTTTCTTTTGTGTATAAATTTCCTTTGTGATTGCTATATAGCTTAAATTTAATATCCTAAATCTTTAACAATCATGTTTAATTTGATACCAATGTATCTTCAATAACTTATGCAAACACTATTCCTATTCTCTCTTCCTTACCTCTTTGTTGTACTTGTTACAAATTACATCTTTGTATGAACAAAATGATAGATTTACCATTACTTTTTATGCATTTGCATTTTATAACTTATAAGAAAAAAAAGAATATTCCACACCAAAAAAATACAATTCAGTAGTACTGACATTTTTAATTACCCATACAGTTACCTTTACCAGAGTTATTTCTTTATGCTCCTTCAATCCATTGTCCAGTGTCCTTCCTTTCAGTCTGATGAAGTCCCCTTAGCATTGCTTGTAGGGCATGTCTAGTGGTGACATATTTCCTCAGCTTTTGTTTATCTGGAAATTGAATAATCTCTTCCTCATTTTTGAAAGACAGCCTTGCTGGATATATAAAATTCTTGTTTGGCAATTATTTTCTTTCAGCATTTTAAACATTTCATCCTACTGTCTTCTTGCCTCCATGGTTTCTGAAGAGAAATTGGCACTTTATCTTATTGGGACTCCCAGTACATAACATGCTGCTTTTCTTTTGCAGCTTTCAAAACTCTCTCCTCATCATTGGCATTTAAGAGTGTGACTACTGTATTTCTTGGCATGGTTCTTTTCAAGTTTAGCCTGTTTGGCTTCTTCAATGTATATATTCATATCTTTCATCAGATTTGGGAAGTTTTCTGCCATCATTTCTTTGAATATTCCCTATGCTTCTTTCTCTATTTCTTCTCCTCTAGGACTCCAAATATGTGTATATTTGTATGCTTTATGGTGTCCCACAGGTCTTTTAGGCTCTGTTCACTTTTCTCATTCTTTTATATTTTTGCTCTTCAACCTGAATCATTTCAATTGTCTTGTCTTTGAGTTTTACTAATTCTTTCTTCTGCCAGCTCCCTTCTGCTGTTGAAACCTTATAGGGGTTTAACCTCAGTTGTTGTGGTCTTCAACTCCAGTGTTTCTGTTTGGTTGTTTTTGTTTTTTTTAAATGTATCTCTTTATAGAGATTTTCATATTGTTCATTCATCTTTTCCTGATAATCTTTAGTTCTTTATCCATGTTTTCCTTTATCTCCTTGAGCATATTTAAGGTCAGTTTTTAAAATCTTTGGTATGTTGAAAGTCTGGTCTTTCTCACTGAGGATTTCTGAATTTTTACCTTGTTATTTTAGGTGGGCTATCATTTCTTGTTGTTTTTGTTAGTTTGTTGGTTTTTGTGTTCTGTTCTTTTGCTATGCATGTACATGTTAATATTTTAATGTGTTAATTCTGAGATGTATTCTCTTGGCCTTTTGTTCTTTAAATTTTTACCCAGCTATGGATATGACAGACATTTCCTTGACTACCATGAGCTAACAAAAACAATTCAACCAATGCTAAAACAAAAAAGCCATTCTCAGTCTTTGGAAGTTAATTCTCTGTTGGCTGGCACTTTCATTTAAAGTTTAACCCTCCTAACAAAAACATCAGCCTAAGGCACAGGTGAAGTGCATGAAACTTGTGGTGGTTTGGAACTGTATGTACCCCAGAAAAACATATTCTTAAACTTTAATCCATCCCTGGGAGTGTGAGCCCATCATAAGTAGAATGAAGTTGCTTCACTTAAGGTATGGCCCAAGTCAATCAGGATGGGTCTTAATCCTATTACTGGAGTTCTTTATAAGCAAAATGAAATTCAGACAGAGAGAGAAAGCCATGGGAAACAAGAAAACTGAAGGTCACCTGAATCTAGAAGAGAACAGAGAGAACAAGATATACTGCAATATGCATTGCCATTAGACCAAGCAGCCCAGGACCCAGGATCACTGGCAGCCAGGGCCAGAATGTCAGTCTTCTGAAAGAAAGCATCACCTTGATGATACCTTTATTTGGAGTTTTTTCTATCCTCAAAACCATGAATTAATAAATTCTCATTGTTTAAGCCAACACACTGCATTGTTATTTGCTTGCATAGCCAGGGAAACTAAAACAATCCTCTCCTTCTTTTCTAAGCCTGCATTTTGTCCTGGGCATGTGCTCAATGGTGACCTTAGGAATTCCCCCATTTATAGGAATTCAAATTTCCCCTCTACTGTCTATGAAACAGACATTTCACTACTCCAGGCTGCTCTAATTTATTTCTTAAAGGCAGTAATCCCTTTTCCAGGTTGCTTTGACTTAATTGTTTTTTTTATATTGCTTTAGCTGTGGACAAGCTACTTCTGCCCACAGGGCAAGTTCTGGGAAGGTATGCAAGAGATGAGTTTCCTGCTTCAGTCTTTTATGCTTCCTCCTGATGTATTGGCAACAATATACAGGCACCTCAGTATGCACATGTATATTATTCTGCTCCATCCAGAAAGGGTCAGGGACACAAAAAGGGAGCAAAAGCTCTTCTTTGCACAGGGTGGAGGTGGGGGAGGGATCAGAAAGGATACCACTTCTGTTTTTTTGTTGTTTGCTTCTCCTACTGTTTTTTTGTTTGTTTGCTTGTTTGTTTGTTTTTTAAGGAGGTACCAGTGATAGAACCCAGGACCTTATACATGGGAAGCAGGTGCTCAACAACTGAGCTACATCTGCTCCCCAATGTGAGTTGGTTTTTTCATTTGTTTGTTTGTTTTGTTTTTAGGAGCTACCAGGGATCAAACCCCAGACCTCATACATGGAAAGCAGGTGCTCAACCTCTGTTTTGAAAGGTGCATTTTCTTGATTCATCTCTCACCCAGTTATTGCAGCCCTTTAACTCTTTTCCAGTGTTTTGAGGAAGATGTCTCTGCCAGTTTGTGCTAGTTCAAAGATTCTATGTGGAATGGCATTCTAGAGTGTCTTACACTGCCATCTGGGTAGACCTAACCTTATCTTAATTTGCATTTAATGTAATTATTGTTATATTAGGGGTTAACTCTGCCATTTTATTGATTTTTTCTTTTCTCTCTGTTCTTTCTGTGTCTAATTTCTCTCTTCATTTTCTGCTTTTCAGTGGGTTTCTTGAAGATCTTTTTGGATTCCAGTTTGATTTATATATAGTGTTCTTAAATATATCGCCTTGTGTATTTTTTAGTAGGTTTTCTTTTTAGGTATTACATTATACATACATAACTTATCACAACAGTCTAAGAATATTATCTAAGTTTTGTTATATTCTCAAGTAAGTTTTTACGTAATAACTTACAAACTACTGCTTTTTGGAAGTATGAAAAACATAGAGTTTTCTATTTTATTCTGAAGTATGAAAAACACAATGCCATTAATCAAAGGAGGGCATAAGCTAGGAAAGCAGAAACATAGATAAACTTGCCCTTTCTGTATCAGTTTATTTTTATCAACTGATTGAATCTCAGACATAGTACACGTAATGTGAGAGGTTCAGTGATAGATTTTCAGGTTTTCCCTGAGATGTACAACTTATTAGCATCTTCAATTGTTTTAGAATTGCACTAATATAATATTTATGGAGTTAAGATGTTGCCAACCACACCATTTGAAGTGAGAAGCAATATTTCCTTGGTTAAAATATGAATTAGTAATGTTCTGCTGCTGCTTTTATATTGCTTCCTGTATTTCCTTTAATGACCTAGTTTTCACTGCTTATTTCTTACACCTCTAAGAAACATAGTTAATATCATCTTACCTTTGAATTTTTTCCACTGATAGATATCTTATTTATGTAGCTGAAATAGTTTTCTTCTTTACTCATTTTCCAAGGTGTTCTAAGGGAAATCCTTGTCACACTGCTTAGTAGTGTCTGAACAAACATGGCATGCTCTTAAGCTATGTTGATACTTTCCTCATCTCCTTAAATGAGAGAGGGGAAAAGATTTTCAACACAAGCTACCACATAATTTTAAAAAGTGTTCTGATACTACATTGTTCCTAACAAATGCAAACTATTTATTCTTTTAATATCTAAAATATTTTGTATCTCTTATATGATACTTAATTAGTAGCTGTCATATATTGATGGCTTTCTTTGCTAGTACAACTTTAAATATACATGTTTGCTTTATTCCCCTTCCCATGCTATATTATACTTCTCTTAAGTGTTATATTATACTTCTCTTGAGTGTTACGGGTTCTTATTTTATATATCCCATAGTACCTAGATCAGAATAGCTACTTGTTGAAGTTAACTATTAAATTATAGCAAAATTCCATGACAGCAATAAGACATATATATCTACACTGGGAAATTGTCAACATAATCAAGATAGAATTATCCATATTTATTAGACAAAAACTGTATGCTATAGAGTTCAAGGACTTTTACTTGTTTAGCTTGAAGGTATACCAGAGAGCCATTAATGTTTAACATGGAGCTGCATTTCTGATCACTTCTTTCAGTATGGCAGGGTATTATTTTTTTTTCCATAAAGTCCCATTGATGCTTTGTGGATAGGAACATCTGCTTCTTCAGAGGGAGCAAGGCAGTACTATATAGCATTTAAGGGCCCGGCTTTGACTTTAAGAAGAAACCACACAGAATTTCTAAGGGTTCCAGCTCTGTTTCTCCTGAAGTGCGGCCACGGGCACTTCCTTAACTCAGTTTCTTTTATGTCAAGTGGGAAATATTTTATTGATTTGTGAAAGTTAATTAAGATAATACACATAAGGAACATAGCATTAGCCAGACATATTAAGCACTTAATAGATTTTAATTTAAAAAATAGATGTTTTTAAAAACATTTGAAGATGGAATAAATTAAATATAAAACAACGAAAAATCCCACCACCCATTTAGCCACTTTTCACTTAAAGTTCTATTTCTTCTTGGAGGTTTCCTTTGGACAGTCTTAAGCATATTTATCATATTATGACATATTTAAATTTTAATTTAAAAACCTCTTCCTCCTAAAAGGTAGTGCATACTCACCAAAGGAAATGTAGAAAATACAGAAGAGTATAAAGATATAAATAAAGAGTTTTAATCATTGTTTTAATCAATTTCCCATAAATTTTACAAAACACTAATCCTCAGATTCAGGAAGCAAAATAATCTTAGTAGGATGAATAAAAGTAATCTGCACCTGTTCACATTGTAGTGAAACTATACAAATTTCACTATGATGTTCCTAATTTGGGTCTTTAAAATATTTATTCTTGGAATTATGTTATTAAATGCAAGGAGCAATGTTTTTCATCAGTTATGCAAAATCTAGCCATGTTGCTTCAACTGTTTCTTTTTCTTCATTCTTTATGTTATATCCAATCAAACTGTAAATAGGTTGTATTAGATCTTATTCTCCTATCCATCATAACTCTAATCTTTCAAATCTTTCATCTTGATAACCATGTTTTGGAGTCTTTTAAATTATATTCTTGTCTGATAACTCCAATATCTGCAGCCTCTATGTGTTTGACACTTTATTTTATTCCTGATGACTTTTACTCATGAATAGAAATGCATAAATACTTTCCCCTTTATTTGTATGTATATTTGGATTTTTATTTTAGGTTCATCATATTGCTTAGAATTTTATTTGAATTCTTTGAGTCTTTGTTTTAAAGGTCATTCTTCTAGAACTGTTATTTACTTTTCCCAGGAGTCTGGAGGTAATGCCATCCTAGAACTACCATAAAAGAAATGTTCTGCTTGGGGTCTTTTGTACCAGAGGTGGAGTGAAATCTGTTCCCAGACTCATATAAGTGCAAGCTTGCTGTTAAGAATTCTCAGAAGAGACTTTTTTCTTTTTTCTTTTCTTTTCTTTTCTTTTTTTCTGTTCTGCCCCTCTTGAAATCAAAGAGAGACAGGTAAATGTCTCTGCTGACTCTCTCCAATCAGGTTTTAACCTACTTTGAATTATAACTGTTCAGAGGTCCTGTTTTTCCTCAGAATTTCTCTTGACTGAACTGCCATTCCACTAGCTTCCTAGTCATTGTCTTCTCTCTCCAGTGCATTTGGCTGATTGTAATTGAGGCTTTAAGCCATCAGTGATGGACAGTTTGCCTCAGGTTAATGCAATCTCCAGGGCTCACTGCATTCTATCTTATTCTGTGGAAAGGATTTTTGTTTCTGCATTTTTGTCCTCAATTTTAGTCACACTGTTATGGGAGGGGTTTACATTAATACCTAGTCTACCAAATGGTAAAAAAGAGAAGCCACTATATTTTATCTATAGTTGTTTTCTAATTATTGAACTTAATCCCTATGTAGTGCTATTTAAGTATAGCCAATGGAAATAGTCACAGTTAGTAGATACAAATATTAGATGATGACATATAGTATCGGACATTGGATAGGTAACCAAAGAAAGTACTACAATATGACTCAAGATTGTATATTTTAGAGATGGAAAAAAACCATTTAATCAAGTTTCTTCACAATGACAATGGCCATTATGTACTCCAGTGAAAAAATTCATATATTTTCCTGTCATGGTTAATTATCCTGATAATAACAAATACTAGAACAAAATATGACCACCTATTACTTTATTTGCTCTTAAATATGGTATGAGATTAATAATTTCTGCACTTTAGAACTAAGGTTGCTATTTGGAAAACATTGAGGCATCAAAGGAAATGATGGAGAAATATTTTGGAAGAACAGAATTTGCTCTGGGGCTGCAGATGTTATCTGGTAAGTCATAGTCCAACTCTTTTCCAAAATTTAGGGTATGAAATGAATAAGAGAATACCATTACACCTGTATTTCATAACTTTCACATTTTTGATATTTCAGTTTTTTCTCAGCAGGTGTGTGTGAATATGTTCAAGTGTTTTTAAAAAGTTTATTTGGCTAGTACATTTAATAATCCTTATATTTCTAAATATGTCTTTACTTTCTTACATGAAATAGGGATTTTTTTGGTTATAAAGTTGTTTTGTAACAAACTTTCCTTCCCAATGTTTTGCAATATTATATTTTTTGTGCCTTTTATATTGCTAAAGGGAAGGCAGAGACCATTCTGCTTTTTACCCATTTACCTGCAACTTCTTGTCTGCGTGAATACTTGTAGAATTAAAAAATTTAATTTTTATCAGAATTTCTTAAGTTGTTTCTAGTTATGGTTTATTTTTCTCGAGAATGATAATACTGAAGTTGAAACAATATTTCTGTGGGCTTGGTGAAAACTTTCCCAAGCTAAGATTGGAGATGCTCACCATTATCCAATCACATCAATCAAGAAAGGCCTAGATGTGTCTCATTTCAAAGCTCATATTCATACATATTATGCTCAGCTGAAATAAATACAATAAACCACATTTTTAGCACTACATTTGGAGACCATTTAGGCTCTACATGTTCTGCTTTCTATTATAGTCTCCTTTTTAGTAATTACCTTCAGTAGTTTAACATGCAGTAATCCACAAAATTATTTCTTTCATGGTATCCCTCTAGTTTATTACATGTAAGAATAAAAGAGGTTGAATCTCCATTAAATTCCTAAGTGAAAAATGGATAAGGACAAGAAAGCTGAAGGGACTTACCTAAGGCCATGCAAGGAATTACTGGCTGAGCAGGTATTCTTATAATTACATCACACAATTTCTAGTTTTAACAGTTTAAGCTACCATGTTCTCCTGGGAAAATTTATAAAGACCTGTTTCTCCCAATAGTAAGAGCTGGGAATCTTGCAGAATATTAAACTCCTGTATCTACCTAAAAGATTAAGGGAAAACTTGTGGCCTAAACAGAATAGTTGTAGGGAGAAATTTTCTCCAAGATTTTATCTGAGGTATCTGGATCTTTTAAAGTTATGTTTTGGATTAAAGCAGCCCAAATGTCAAGGTAGTGTGGTCAAAGTGGTACCTTGGCTTTCATGGTTTTGGATCTCCTTGCTTTATAAGAGGATGAATAACAATTTACAGTGTAATAAAGGAAGGACAATTTGATTGCAGAATGAAAAACAGGGCCTTTTTTAATGGTAGAAAATTATTAGCCACTTAAAAATATACAAAAGTAAACTTTAAATGTGTTGAGAATGGTTAAGCTACAGAGGAGTTGATTGTTGAATAAAAATATGTCCTCTTGTTGACATTATGGCACAATGCTGAAGATAGCATCCAAAATGTTTTTCTTAGTTATGAATAAAAGCATCAGGATATATGGCAATTGAGATCAAAGGAATTCAGACAAATTGAAGGGAGGTGAGACGTGGATTACATCAGCTCCGCAAGACTACTGTCAGATTTATTGAACTCAAGCAATTGCAGCACGTGAGACATCATCTGAGCTGATCCAGGCGTACAGTTCCCTCTGTTTAAAAACAACCTGTTGGGGCAGCAGCATCAATTTTTGATTTCAGAAAGTTTCATTTTATTTTGGGGAATGGAGAAGGGGCGCGTGTATTAACTACTTAAATGTTTTTTTCTCTCAGTGATGAATACTGTATTTGAATGGAATACTTCTTGTAACCTCCTTGCATTGCTTTCTTTAGAAATGAAAAATAAGTGTCTCCTCTAATCTCATTTTCTTTTTTCCTTAACGGGTTGGTATTTTTGCAGTAAGATACTATAGGTAAGTAATTCCAAAACTTTTAGATGTTTATAAATCAGAAGAGAAAATTTGTGATTAGATTTGAGTAATAAGGGAACTTTTGGGGAAGGCAAAGGAAGAACAGGAGGAAAACATTTAATATGTTACATTTTCTTAGAAAACATATCTGTCTTATGAAGGTTCTATGCTGGAGAGGACCTCACTGACACTGAGCCCAGCATAGTAAGATCACTGAAAGTTCTCTTCCACTGTAGAAATTTCGTTTTGCTGGTAGGCAAAGATCTCGGTATAGTGGAAGTAAGGAAGAAATGTTACTGATAGAAGCATAAACCATTATCTACCAACTATGGGAAATATTTCAGAATGTTGTTATTCTGAGGTCTAGTGAGTGGCCTGTGCTAAGAGGAACCAGCAGTTAATTATAAGGGATATGTTTTTTTAATCCAAAATCTGCCAGAGGGCCTGTGGCATGGTATTAAACCATATTGAATTGACGTTGAGAAGTCTGAATATCACTAATAAAATGTGTTTTAGCTGAAAGAGGACTAAATTGTATCTTATGTCATGTAAAGAATATTACCCTGTGATTCAGAGGATGCGATTTCTAATTATGATTACTGAACACAAGATTTGGAGAAGCCATTTTTCCTTTTATGGGCCTAATTTCTCAACCAATGAAAGTTTTTGAGTGGTTCTTGATCATACATACACATATATATATATATATA